>OX243811.1:52686897-52754397 GCA_945859605.1 Lumbricus rubellus | reverse complement strand
TCCATTGGACCATTGTAGCGTTTAATAATCGCTTCCAATTAATTTCCTATAACCTATAGGCTAGAGGCCTAATTATTTTCAAGCTTTCATACCGAAGTTTTTATAGATTGTTCCATTGTATGGACAGGGGCTTCCATCCCCATACAGGCCGGGCGCAACTTGAGCCCAGTGAAAAACAGGGAATGAGAAATTAGAGGCCGTCCATAAAGTACGTCACGCTATTTTTGACCATTTTTGACCAAACTGTCACAAATCTCGGACCCCCCCTAAAGTACGTCACACTTTCGAATTTTCAAAATAATTAACACCGCATGGTTATACATAGGGCCTAAAACAAGGCTTCGCAACAGCATTACTAGCGCTCCTAGCGAGAGGAATCGTGAACAACACATTCGTGGATACGCATTTCATGCTATTTTGACATAAAAGTAATTAAACTGTATTTTTAAAAATGTGAAAATTATTTTTAAAGCTATTAAATTCTACACAAAAAATATATAAAAGAATTAGAAATAAAATGTAAAAAAAATAAATGTGTGACGTCACACATGGCCTGACCCCCTCCCCTGTCACCAACTGTCACACTTTCTTACACCCCCTCCCCCCCTTGGAGCGTGACGTATTTTATAGACGGCCCCTTAGTCAAACATCACGTTGGGAGGAGAAGACCGATGTCACGATATCAAGTCACCCCATGGCGCACCCGCCGATATAATGTCTCCTCGAAACAGTCTCCCCTTGCTAAAACTCTGTGTGAGTAAATTTTCTGATATAAGCTTATATATTTTCTTGTTAAATAATTTAGCAACTTACACGAAACGTTTAACCTGCTCATCTATAAAATGTTATGCAACTGTAGCCCAATTCACGCTGAACGGGGGAGACTTTATTTCATCGACGGAGGAAATATTTTTCTATCCTCGAGACTTTGTTTCAGAAAATACTCTCCGGAGGGCGAATTTACAGATACGCCGGAGGGAGAATCTGTTTCGAAATAAAGTCTCCGGGGAAACTTTTAGGAAAGGGAGACTCTGACACGTGACAACGGCAGTGTTTCACCTATTCATCTCTAGGAGGGGGGGAAGAAGTTCTCCCAGAAATAACTATTCCACAGAAATTTCGACAAAATGATAAGTTTTTTAGTTGCTGTTTAGATTATTGCATCTCATGAACTGAACATACCGTGATAAAATTTACTATTGTATGATTTTAAAAACACTAGGCCTAGGCCTACTTACTATTATAATATAATTTTATATGCCACTATCATATAGCAACAAGTATAATTTACTGTTAATATTTGTACAAATAGTATTTTTGTACGACCAAGATGGCTAATCTCCAGTATTATCTTTCAAGTTTCAAACTGCCAATTTCAAAATGTTTTGTTCCTGGAACACTTAGCAAAACAACACAATTAGACCTACTACATTGTATTGTATTATATTGCATTGCATCTGTAGATTTATATAGCGCCTTTCACAGTGCGCACTGATCAGAGGCGCCAATCGCATGTGTGGATACCAAATTTTAGTAGTTTGGTAGTTCTTGCTTGGTTTGTGTAGCACTTGTAACAAATGCTGCTAATTTCGTCTTGGTAAGCAATTCAGGACCGTCGTGCACGATAGAGATAGGATGATTCCATTGCAACAGAGTAGTCTGTAAAATTATCATTTTACTCTCATATGCGATTATCATTATTAGATTAAAATAGTCCAACAGCAGCTGAACTGAGTTGATGAACTTGTCAAATGAATACATAATTTTTTAAACTTTACGCATAGAACCTATCTATTAAAATCTGAAACCACTCTAGGCCCTATTTTATCAGCAGTAAAATAATGCAGTAATTTATTTCAAGATAACATCTTCAAAATGCTACTATTCAACCATTGCAATGTGGAAACTCAAAAATAAGTTATTTTTGTAAGTATAACATTTATTATAGTCCTTAGACCTCTTATGAGCTCTGAAGCAATGACAGTTTAAAATACTGACATTGCAATGTGGGGAAAAACTTCTATGGGGATGGACACACACCCTCGACAAACCCGCTCTGCTCTGCGCTACACGCATCGGTCGATCGTCCACCCAGAAACTTTCCTTCCCCAAAGAGGAGGGGACTAGATCACATAATTATCGCCTTGGGGAAGCCGTCCCGGGTGGGGAAATGTTAGCCCGGTTGCTTAAGGGTATACCATAGAAGGTCCTGTGTACGGAAAAGAAGTCTTAACGCTTGCATGTTGTATATCGTTGCAGACATGTCGGTGACCTAGGCAACTTGATTGCGAACAGCAGAGGAGTTGCATTAATCGAGATTTCGGATCACGTCATTAGTCTCTTCAATGGAGAAAACTACATCATCGGACGCGGTCTCGTGGTATGTAAACTCATTTATCAGGCGCAGCGAGTTTAAACAGAGGCTCAGACCTCTATTAAATAGGTTACATTTCCCTTCACAGAGATTCAGATTCAATCACTGCTCGAACGTAACTCGTTCACCCGGAATAATTAATTATGCTAACTTTTAGTGCAAAAAATGATTGAGACGCTCAGCAGAGATCAATGAGCGAGATAGAGATGTATGGCTTTTGCACGTTGTCCGTGAGATATCTTGGTGCATAGGCCTATAACCGCTGCGGCTCTAAGACCATAAAGATGAGTGACGCACACAACAGGAAACTAGTGCAAGACTTCACGCGTAATGTAGGCATATGTATATGCGAAGGCGATGGATTTGGACTTCAAGCCTAGCTGAGACACTTAAAACCGACTGATAGGGGGGGGGGAGATGCTGCTTCAGAAGGTCAACAAAAAGTGAGTTGCAGTAGTTAAGCTGGGACGGACAAGTGAATGATCTGTGGTTGTGAAGATAGAGGGGGAGATCCATCAGACGGCTCTGAGCCACACCTCAATTAAAAGAAGCATGAGGGGGTCGGACATATTATGCTAAGTAAATAAAGAAAGGCGTTGAAAGTTTTGTCGCATAGCCTAGGCCTTATAATAATTGATTGTTCTACATGTTTCGCTTGTATTGAAATGCCGTTAGTAAGCTCACTCATGATTAGACTGCGAAGTTTTTATCACACTATTTCCCTACCTATTAATCACAAACTTCAGTCGGTTCTAGAGGCCGCATGGCATAATGCAAGATTTCTGTTGAATGCCAACCAATGACACTCAAATGTCACTTCCCAAAAGCTTGAAAATTTATGGCGATCATATTCATAATCGTTCCCTTCACCAAGAGCAAATATTAAGTTATGACAACCAGTTTATACACAGCAAGTAGGCCTAATTGAAATTATATCAACAAAGCAGGCAGAATCAGACTCGGTTCCACGTTCATCACCAGCAGTGGATTGTGTTCGTATACTCTCACTAATTCAACTACTGTCACCAATGTCGAATTAGAGTCCGATTTTTGTGCTTGGATTATTTTCTAAGCATATCAGGGTATATGCTACGTTTTAAGCGTAGGCTATAGGCTACCTCGGCCACTTCTCTTCGCCCGCTACGCTCCTTTGATCGGCATGATCTCTTCGTCCCGCGAGCTAGTACTGCCTTGGCTAAAATGCGTGCCTTTGCTCTCATTGGCCCGGCATTGTGGAACCAGCTTCCTCCTTCAACGCGTTCCTCCATATTAACTGGTGGGCCAAATGCCTCTTTTCGATGTCTCAAGACTATTTTTTTTCTCTTGGTCTAACGTACTGGGAGCGCCTCTGATTGGTGTGCACTGTGAGAGGCGCGTTATAAATTTATAGATACAATACAATACAATACCTTACACTTATATATTGTGCCTATTTATTCTAACTCCTGAGAATAGTCTAGTTATTGCGCGTCCTGACTGAGTGAACAAAGGGTCACTTACCGAATATCTTCCTTGGTTTGGCGCTGTCTCGCGGGTGTGGCCCCTGTCTATTTGCAGGAGCTCTGTTGCTCCACCCTGAGCGTCCAGCGCCGTGGCTCTCTTCGCTCTTCTAAGCAGGCTGAGCTTCTTGTCCCCCGGTCACGCACTTCTATTGCGCAGCGCCGTGCCTTTTCTGTTATTGGCCCTGCAACCTGGAATGGGCTCCTTGTGGAACTACGTCTAATACCTCGAGCCTTTGAGACTACGTTCTACTCTGCTCTTAAGACTGTTCTCTTTAGCCGTGGTTGGGTCGGGAGCGCTTCTGAGTAGGTATTCTTGAAGAGGCGCTATATAAATGTCTGAAATGAATTAATGAATGTATTCTTTTTGCTATAGGTTCACCATGATCCAGATGACCTTGGTCTCGGACACTTTCCTGACAGCAATACAACAGGGCACTCCGGTACAAGAGTTGCCTGTGGAGTTATACGTCTTCTTTAAACTCCAAAAATGCTACGATTCTCAGTGGTTATCTTTCAGGGATACCAGCTCCTGCATACATGTAGTGTAATTCGACAGAAGCGACCTTCTGATTATAAATGCTTACATTTGGCTATATACAGAAAATTTGCTACCCTATAATTTGCGAAGTTCTATAATGTAATCTAAGCTTGTTTTGTGACCCTGTTATCCATCGATAAATTGAACTCAAGCAGTACGTCAAGACTATTGTTGTTTGTTTTATATTTCGATAATTATATAATAAATGATTGAATTCGAGGGACATTTAAGTAAATAAGTAATATTAAGTTATATTGGTCGTATGTGCCATGGGTGTGTGGCTCTATTGCCAAAAACGTATAAAATGGTCTCAATCAATCAGAATTTATATAGCGCCTCTTCAAGATGCCTACTCGGAAGCGCTCCCAGCCGAGATCAAGTCATATAGATTTATATATACTTTGTAGGCCTAACTATGAAGCTGAAATAGGGTGTCATTCAGACTGGGGTCTTGCCTGTCATTCAGGGCCACGGCCGAGAGGGGACCCAGAGAGAAAATTCTCTGGGGCCCGGTGACTTTCATGGACCCAGGCTATGTATGCCCTAGTTATAGGCCTATGTAAAAGTTTATGATTTGTGACTCTTTAAATATAATAATATTACAGAGAATTAACTCTTAAGGGCATACTTCATGTAGTTTTAATTCAACCTGAGGTGGTGACGCGGTGACGTAGCGGTAAGTTCGGCGTCTTAATTGTGACCGAAGGGTCGCAGGTTCAAATCTGCCTCAAACCACTTCGTAGCGACCTTCGACAAGTTGCTCATCCACAATTGTATGTGGGGAAAGGGACCGGAAACCACCTCTCCCATCTCATCCCCAGGGCCAAGGGCATGAAGAAAATGAACCTGCCTTCGGGCAGAGAACTCATCATCATACTTAAAATTATCAATTGGAAGTCATATTGTATAAACCAAATCGTAGATCGCACCTGCACTTTTATCATGGGCGCCCGCAGAAATTTTTGCAGGGGGGCAAATTTTTTTCGATGATCACAGTTACCATAAATGTTTTAGTAACAAGAGCTTGAAAATGAAAGCTGGAAATTAAGAGCACAAGCATTTTTCAATGAGGTTTCTTAATGCAAATTTTTCCGTTTCATTTTGTGTATCAGCTTTAATATGAATAGTTTCTTTAGTGCGAAGAAATTTAAAAATAATAAAGAGTAGATGTTAAAAATGGGTTCCTGAAGCGGTGCTGTAATATTACAAGTCCAATAGTCCATTGAATTAATGAATAGCAAACAAAAAGATAGGTGTCAGTTTTCAATATGCAAGTGTTCCTCTAGTTACTTCTATAGATACTTAATTTTGTGCAGTTGTGAAAGGTTGCTTGACAGCGAGATTCCAATCAAGCAGGCCATAATCGATAGAAAAATACCATTTGCAAGGGCGCCTGTCGGAGGGTTAACAGCCAATGGTCACAGTTCCAGCTTTTAACAAGGTGTTGATAATGCAAGGCAGAAAATTAAGAGCATGTTTATATCTACAGAGATTTCTAAACATAGATTTATGACTTTCACTGTATGTATCATTCGTATCACTAGTGCTTTAATGCGAATAAATTTTTTAAAAACCCAAAAGTGGTAGTTAAAAAATTAGTTTCCATTTTCCAGGGGGGGGCAAGTGCCCCCCCTTGCCCCTATGTGCGGGCGCCCATGACTTTTATTAGGCCCTATTTCAATTTGTCTATAAACCAATCGCTCATAAAGGCTTACGATAGGTTAGTGGCCCATGACTGCTCTGCCTAAGGTTCCGGAATGTCTATCGTCAGCCCTGCCAGTGTCACCAGCTTGTCCTAAGGACATAATTCATATAGTTTTAATTCAACTGAACACAAGATAGTCGTGCCTTTTAGGATGTGGGTGATTCAGAGGAAGTATGCAAAGAATGCATTAACTGCGCCTGAGAAAATCCTGACTTATTCACACGCTCGAGTGGCACAGCATAGATCGAAATGATATGTTTTGCATGACTATGAGTCGTGCTGTGTTGTGTCAGCAATCACAAAATAATTCCAGTACCAACAGTTTCAATGTAGACTATAAGGTTTTTATTTTAAATTTTATTAGGCGGCAAAAAGTAATTTAGACTAACAAAATATTACGAATATGGTGTCTACTGTAAAAATTGTTTTCTCTAAAAATTAGTTCTATGCTGATGAAAACAGCAAAGCCTGGTAAGTTAATACTCGATACACTCAATGAACAATTGAACATACAGAGAAAGAGAGAGAGAAAGATAGATAGGCCTACAGTGATAACAGGGCGCCCATGGTTAGTTTCTTTGAATTCCAATAGGCCTATAGGACCAAACAAGTTTCAAACAGCATCAACACGTAGGCCTAACTTTTCAAATGTGCACATAGCTCCTGGTGCATAGTTTTGGCTGTCATCGCATTGAAAGCCTAGCTTCAAATTTTTAGTCTCTAAGGCCTACAAAATGAACTCGCAAAACACACTTTTGTTCTATACGGACTCCCAGGCATGACTGCTATGTGTAGGCTTGTCGTCATCACGTCAAACATTTATATTAGGTAAGCTTATAAAAGGTTTTCGACAACATTACAAAGCATGCAGAAACATTAATTATTCAGCGTTGTGTGTCATTATTGTCCGTTGTTGTCAGTCAGGCATGCGTGACTGCTTTGGAAGACGATAATGACCTGCAACCTGCTAAGCACGCATTCGCTTTTGAAATGAGGTATTCTTGTGCAAGAAAGCTGTCCCATGACTCAGATCAGAAGAGTGCACAGGTAGGCCTACAAAGGCTGTGTGGGCTTGCCTTGACTTACACCAGCATGCAATATGATTCAATCGTGAGGACATGCTTTCGAGCGGACGAGCCTAAACAGGGAGTGAATCAGACCAAAAACTGTGCATAACACACGCCCGGCGGAACCCTGGATTAGGTTGCTATGCATAGGCCAACGTCTGCTTACTGCCACGTATTTTGCAGTCGAGTAGAGTCAACAGCATTTGTGACAGTCGGTTCTGAACTGAAATTGGGTTTACTGTATCGGTGACGTTATTAGAAAATCTACACTGATATGCAATTCGCTCAATTCTATTAGTTAATCGGTTTGTTGGTATCTAAGTTCATTATCTAATCATATTCAACTATGATGATTAGATTCAATTCACAAGTGATGTGCGCAGCGTTTGCGATCTTCGCCGTGGGTATCGTGGCGGTGAACTCCCAGTCTGATCCAGGCTGTCCAGCCACTTATCCTGGATGTTCCTGTGATGAATTGTGGCCGTCTAGCATCGCCTGTCAAAAGTTGGGTGTCTTCGAAAAGGTTCCTCCGTTTAACATCTCCAATGACGACTTCGTCGAACTGAGTATCTCAACGGACACAAGGCTGATGCAGATCCAAGCAAATGCTTTCCAGGGACTTCGCCTGAACCGACTGACGCTACAAAGACTTGGCATTAAGACCATCGATGAAAATGCCTTTCTTGGAATAGCAACGGATGCGTTGGAAGAGATTCAGCTGGATCAGAACCTCATTCGAACCATACTTCCACGGACATTCGCTGGATTTACTCGAATGAGTACGCTTCATCTGGAGAATAACAACTTGCAGAACCTTCCTGCAGACGTGTTCTCGAATCTGAGTTCACTGAATTATCTATACCTTTACAACAATCGACTGAAGTCTGTTCCTGATTCGTTATTCCAAGGTCTGTCTTCACTTATCCTTTTAAGTCTCGTTTCCAACGAACTAACCGTCATCAAAAGCAGTCTGTTTGCCAACAATTTGTTACTCGAGTATCTTGATCTGAGTGATAATAGCATCTCAACTATTGAAAAAGACGCATTTAAATCGCTAACATCACTCAACAGATTCGCCATTATTAACAATCGCTTGAAAGTTCTAGATCCGGGCGTCTTTCAAACACTGTCTCAACTTGGAAGTCTGGATTTGTCAAAAAATAATCTAAGTTACATCAACTCGGACATTTTGTTTGGACTCAGAAGTTTGACAACTTTAACTGTTACCAGAAACCAGATTAAAGATTTGACAGTTGACCTGCTACGTAACCAAACCACTCTACGAATTCTAGATTTGTCTCAAAACGGTATCAGCAAAATCCCTGATGGATTCTTTGCCAACCAATCAACTCTTGATACTTTGACGCTTGATATGAACTTCATTAGTGAAATACCCGTCTCCACTTTTCTTGGACTTTCATCTCTAAGAACACTCAACATAAGAAGCAATGAACTGCGATCAATCCGGAATGATGCATTCTACAATCTACCAAATTTGACTAATCTCGATCTTTCTAACAACTTAATCGAAATGGTTGAACCTGGAAGCTTCACCCGTCAATCAAAACTGTATAGAGTTAACCTCAGAGGCAACAGAATGATGATCGTACCAAGTGGAATTTTTGAAAACCTTCCAAGCCTGAATGCCATCGATCTGCAGCAGAATTTAATTCAGAGTGTAGCTGCCAAAGCCTTCAACAACCTTCCTACTCTCAACCAACTATTGTTATCAAATAACCAGATTCGCATTCTTTCAACTGATACTTTCTCGAATGTTCCAAAACTAAAGACCATTTATCTATCAGTGAATGATTTAAACGAGTTTCCACAGGGATTAATTCAACAGTTGACGTCACTCGTCAGCCTGCCATTGGACGGAAACAATATCAGCTATGTACCAGGAAGAGCGTATGATAATTTCAAGACATCGATGGTCATACTGACGAATAATCGAATAAGTTTCCTTGATCCGTTGGCATTCCATGGCGATATGTCTGTGACCAGCATCAAGCTCAATCGTAATCAACTGACCGATATTCCAGCAGACGCATTCAATGAATGGAAGTTGGATAAAGTAACGACACTGGATGTTAGCTATAACCTCCTGACTCGCATACGTGCCGATATGTTCCAGGGTCTGAGTGGTTTGCAACAGTTGGATCTCTCTTATAATAACATCGATGTTTTGGACGGTGACTGTTTTAGGGTTTTGATCGGTTTGAAAACATTGAACCTGGCAGGAAACAAGTTGAATTCGTTGACAGGTCAAATGTTTACGAGTATTGCCTACAATCCTCTGACGCTCATTCTCGACTCAAATTTTCTGACGGGTGATTCTCTGAATTCATTGGGAACGATGCATGGACTAGTAAGTCTTTCACTAGAGAACAATAGCATCTCACAGCTACCTGATTTGGCAACCGACGCATTTGGTAACCTGACGACTTTACAACTCAGAAGTAATAATCTCATGCAATTGAATTCAAACACACTTGGACGATTGACAACTCTTATGAAACTTGATGTGGGAAGAAACCTATTAACATCAGATTCCCTTACCTCTCTTCAGATTCTAGGTCAGCTGAATATACTACAGATAGACAGAAACATGATCCAAGATATTCCTTCAGGCACTAGACTGAGTTCTGCTTTGACCGAGTTAGACATGTCATTCAACCAACTCAGCAACAGTGCCTTGGATCAGATATCAACCTTGACCAATCTTCAAACGTTGATACTCGATGGGAATCAAATTGGAAGTTTTCCATTTATTAATGCTGGTCTGAAATTCGTTAGTTTGGGCAATTTGTCAATCAGTCAGAATTTTTTAATAGGTTCTGACTTGAATTTGCTGAATGCATTCCCAGCGATAACTGAATTGTATCTCGATGATAATGCAATTGATTATCTGCCGAATAACATCTTCCTGGACAAATTCAACCTGCAGAAGCTTTCGCTAAGAAACAATCGTCTTCATTCTCTCAATAGTTCGACACTTGAATGGTTTGAAATGAGCGGCCAGAGTTTATTTCTTTCTGGAAATAAACTAACGGATATTGCATCTGACGCCTTTCTAAGCCTCAGCTATCTAAAACAACTGGACCTTTCAAATAACAGCATCAACAGACTCGTTCTACCACCTGTGATGTCTAGCCTACAGGTTCTTCGAATCGACTCCAATCAGCTCGACCAATTCCCAGAAGGTCTACGTAACTTTGGTTCAATAGACGTTCTTACTTTATTGAATGTGTCAAACAACTTTCTGACAACTATGCCATCAATGACCATCTATGGCACAAGTGACAATGCCAAAGTTCAGACAATTGACCTTCATGGAAATCAGTTGACCACAGTTGATGACCTGACATTGGTCGGTTACTTTAGAACCGTGAACCTGCAAGGTAACAGCCTGACTGACATTTCAAATGGAACTTTAGGCAGAATACTTAACCTCACTGAACTCGATCTGTCATGGAATCTGCTCTCTACTATTCCACAAGCAATTTGTTCATCCAGTTTTGCGATAACAAATGTGAAGTTGTCGGATAACAGGATATCGACCTTATGTAAGGGTGAAGTGTTAGCAAACATGTCTTCAGCGATACTTGATCTTGACTTGAGTTACAATCAATTGGTCGATGTACCTCCAAGTTTCCTGTCATTCCTTGGATCATCACTGAATCATCTCAACTTGAGCAATAATCTTCTTACTGGACTCAACGGTTCATCTGTTGAGACATCATTTCCAAATCTGCAAAGTCTTTATATGGAGGGCAACTCGTGGAACTGTGATTGCAACCTCTTGTGGTATCGTGAAATTGCAGCAAAAATTGATGTCGACTGGCCAGTCTGTGCAACTCCCCCCATTTATCAAGACATCTTGGTGGAATGTTACGATGTGGGCAGCTGTGTCTACCCAATTACCACCACACCGAACCCTAAATGTTCTGCATCAAGACCAGCTTTTCTTACACACCCAAGCAGAACTTCTGCGCCAACTCACCCTACTCCATCTATGACTCAAAGTTCGTCATCAGACCAATCAGGGTCTTCAGCGAATCCCTCCAGCACACCACCAGCACTGCTGTCTTCGTCTAGCCCAACCACAGACGGTGAACGTACGAGGGTAACGGACAGCTTAGTCGAGGCATCGCAAAGTGTGGCCGATATAACAACATCTTTGCCATCGAGCGACTCTCATGACGTTCCGGGTCATACCTCCTCTGTGAACACTGCATCTACTCCGAGTTCTACGATAAGCAGTTCAAGCTGTCAACCGAATTCCAACGTCAATGGAGGTATTCTATAAACTTACTAATGAAACTCACTGAGACTACGCTGACATAACGTTGACATAGGCTTAACATTCTCTTGGACATGCCACATTATATTTATATGTGTATGTAATGCCACATCCTGCCATGTTTTTATTTGTAACATGCCTTTGATTACGCCTACATCAAATTAGGAATTGATATGGTATGATTTTCGTATCATGGGAAAGTCAGCACAGCGGTCTTGTGTGGTCCAGTATTGTATTAGCCGTTTAATATAAACCCTTAAAAACTATTTTAAAATGTTAACAAATAAAAAATAAAATAAAATAAATAATAACCATAAATAAATAAATTAGAAAAACCAATAGTCTACATTAATAAACTTTAAAAAAGTGTGATGCCTGGAATTATGGACGGCAAGGGGAGAAGAGGAAGACCCAATAGGTAGTGGGTATAGATGACATCAAGGACTGGTGCAATTGAGACCTATAATACAGCTTAACTATATCTGCACTGCACAGGATCGGGGACTATGGAAAAATGGCGATGAAATGTGCTTTAGACACCTACGGGCTTTAGCACATGGATCATGATGGTGATGATGATAAACCCTCTCTTAGGTCTTGTTGCGAACATTCTAGCACCGAAGGAATGAATTAAAAATTACTTAAATCACAGTTCTAATAATATCGTCAAACATCTAATAATTATTAGGCTAAACACTTAAGATAACTTATTTTCAGTATCCATTAGTTTTGCACGAGGCTTTTATTCTACGTTCTTGTGCTTGTATAGTGAACCCCGAAGATCTGTTCGCATTGTACGGTACATCACTCCAGCTTTTCCTCTACGGAATTGCGGAAGACCTTCTTTCCGGCTGGAATGAGAAGAATATGACTGCTGTCTGCATTCTGAGACCCAATGGAACAGGATCGTCTGGAATCGAAGGACTGGTCACATTTTCACAACAGGCAAGTTTTTCATTAACAAAATAGTTCTAAATGCTAAAATGGTCTCAACGAAATCCGTCTTTGTGCTAGTAACAATGAGTCACAAATCCTATAGAAAGAAGCGTCCTCTTCACTTCTGTATGGCTCGATGAGTCACAATAATATTATAGCGCATAATATGTTTTATTTGTTTGTTTGTAGGGATTGAAAGGAAAGGTGACGGTTGAAGGAAGTATTACCGGACTTACACCAGGATATCACGGTTTCCACGTGCATGAATTCGGAAATCTCTCAAATGGTCAGAACAATATTAATGATTATAATGTAACTGTAACCGTTAGCCTACGTAATACAAGCATTTAATTAGCGGTAGGCCTATAATACAGATGCACGAAAACGAAATCATGAAAGTCTTAACAGAAACAAAATTCTCACATCCAGTGCCGGTCACAGTAACAATCCCGAACAGAATTATGTACACCGTAAAACCCGAATTCCTAATTTCTTGCATGACTAACTTCAGAGATATTCTCGTCATGGATGTGGTCACGCGGTGCCCTGTAGGCTATAATAATTATATGTCAAAAACCCAACTGACTGGAACCTCGGAATGGTCGTAGGCTCCATTACTTTGGACCAGAACCATCCAGAAACTCGTGGGGAGGATTCAACTGTCCGCTGGAAATCATAGTGCAACACATTAATGTGTTTTGTGTGTATGTATGTATGTATGTATGTATGTATGTATGTATGTATGTATGTATGTATGTATGTATGTATGTATGTACTTACAGCACTATGGAAAATACTAATTAATAAGAATAATGATGATAGCGGTCGGTAGTTGTAGTAGTAGCAGTAGCAGCAGCAGCAATAGTGGTATTAGTAGCAGTAGCAGTTGTAGTAGTAAATTGGACAAAAGATTGGTAGCCTTATGTTATAATTGGGCTATGTCTTAACTTAATAATAATGTTAGTAATACAGAAACACATTTCTTTAGTGCCACTAACGGGGAGTTTTAAATACTGATTGGATTATTTTGCTGGAGCAGGTTGTGCCAGTACAGGAAGTCATTTCAATCCGATGAATAAAAAACACGGTGGACCGGACGATGCTGAAAGGTTTGTTAGAAACTATACTTGAATGTAATGACGACTTTGCCAATTGTTAGAATGACTTTGAATGATGCTTTACGTGTCAAGTAACACATGGATTGTTGAAAGTCGATTCTTAACTCGTTTGGCATTGCTCAATAGGCTACAAAAGATTTTGCTGTTGTCAATTGTGATATCGAAATCGCTGATTCGCTACCGTTATCTTGCCTTCTCATACGTCGCTCCAATGTCATCTTATCCCATCTTGTCTCATCTTAACTCATCTATAGTTCATCTTGTCTCAGTGCTTAAAGTGTAAAAAAAGAAGTGCCAGGACGCTGTATTGTAATTGGTCGCCAGTGGCGGCGCCGAAGGCGGGAAGTTGCGAGTGCCGAAGGCACGAAGCCCGTCCCGACTAGGGGGTCTGGGGGAGCGTCGTAAGCTCCCCCAGCGGGGTCTGGGGCGGAGCCCCAGCAACCAGCGCATTTTTGGCTGTGTCGACCTCAAATGGAGCCATTTTAAGGCTCTTTTTTGCCAGCTATTTGTGAACGATAAAGTTGCGAAAACTTCAAAAATAGGTGGTTTTTTAGTGTCGCAAGCTACCAGGATAACAATAGAAATCAAAATGTTAGTGTAAAAGAGAAAGGTTTTTGTCTTGACCGTAAGCTCCCGCAGCGGGGTCTGGCGCGGAGCCACAGCGACCAGCGCATTTTTGGCTGTGTCGACCTCAAATGGAGCCATTTTAAGGCTCTTTTTTGCCAGCTATTTGTGAACGATAAAGTTGCGAAAACTTCAAAAATAGGTGGTTTTTTAGTGTCGCAAGCTACCAGGATAACAATAGAAATCAAAATGTTAGTGTAAAAGAGAAAGGTTTTTGTCTTGACCGTAAGCTCCCGCAGCGGGGTCTGGGGCGGAGCCCCAGCAACCAGCGCATTTTTGGCTGTGTCGACCTCAAATGGAGCCATTTTAAGGCTCTTTTTTGCCAGCTATTTGTGAACGATAAAGTTGCGAAAACTTCAAAAATAGGTGGTTTTTTAGTGTCGCAAGCTACCAGGATAACAATAGAAATCAAAATGTTAGTGTAAAAGAGAAAGGTTTTTGTCTTGACCGTAAGCTCCCGCAGCGGGGTCTGGCGCGGAGCCACAGCAACCAGCGCATTTTTGGCTGTGTCGACCTCAAATGGAGCCATTTTAAGGCTCTTTTTTGCCAGCTATTTGTGAACGATAAAGTTGCGAAAACTTCAAAAATAGGTGGTTTTTTAGTGTCGCAAGCTACCAGGATAACAATAGAAATCAAAATGTTAGTGTAAAAGAGAAAGGTTTTTGTCTTGACCGTAAGCTCCCGCAGCGGGGTCTGGCGCGGAGCCACAGCGACCAGCGCATTTTTGGCTGTGTCGACCTCAAATGGAGCCATTTTAAGGCTCTTTTTTGCCAGCTATTTGTGAACGATAAAGTTGCGAAAACTTCAAAAATAGGTGGTTTTTTAGTGTCGCAAGCTACCAGGATAACAATAGAAATCAAAATGTTAGTGTAAAAGAGAAAGGTTTTTGTCTTGACCGTAAGCTCCCGCAGCGGGGTCTGGTGCGGAGCCACAGCGACCAGCGCATTTTTGGCTGTGTCGACCTCAAATGGAGCCATTTTAAGGCTCTTTTTGCCAGCTATTTGTGAACGATAAAGTCGCGAAAACTTCAAAAATAGGAGGTTTTTTAGTGTCGCAAGCTACTAGGATAACAATAGAAATAAAAATGTTAGTGTAAAAGAGAAAGGTTTTTGTCTTGACCGTAAGCTCCCGCAGCGGGGTCTGGTGCGGAGCCCCAGCGACCAGCGCATTTTTGGCTGTGTCGACCTCAAATGGAGCCATTTTTAGGCAGTCATGGCCGGTCGTTCGTAACTGCATGGACGGCGTCCATGCAGTCATGGACGACCGTCCAGGCAGTGCTGGCCAAATAAGTGACAGGACGGCGTCCAGCCTCGAAAATAAGTGCCTGGACGCCGTCCATGACCGTCTTGGCACACTTTAAGCCCTGTCTTGTCTTATGCCACTCTATTTGCAGTAATGTATTATTTCATGTTTTCTTGTTATCTTATGACTGTTTCATCTGTTTCGGAATCGTGTCTCTTGACCTTGCAGTAAATTAATAAAGAATTCGTTCTCTAAGGGAATATTTGGGATTCAGTGACTAACAGTAGGCTACTTGTTGTCTGTCAGCTATCCAATCAATTATACAATGTATTGGTCACAGTTAAGTAACTGCTCTTGTTCGGTGTTCAAATTTCAGATAAAATCTCACTGTTTGGCCTAGTTTTTGTTTGCCTCTGCCTAAAGCACGTGATGTTTGTACATCGTGCTCTTGAGTGACCGTCATGCTGACTCTGTCAAAAAACAAACAACATAATAATATCATAAATCTCCAACTGCATCATAATAACGCATTAGCCGAAGATAGCACGGATATTAGGCCGACGTGTTGCCATCGTGTGCTGTAAGGAAGCGGGAAACGAATAGTAAACTATGATGGCTTCGGAGAAAACGTAAGCCTACCATGATAGTCCATGGTGCTCAACTATACTCAAATTGGTGTGGCCAAAACAGAGTTAAGCCATCCACGATTCCACATGCATAAGCCTATATGTGGTTTGAAAAGTCATTGTGACTCCATTCATGGGCGGAGTTTGGTTTTCGTTCTTGGGGGGGGGCTAACCTCGAGTCTGGGCCTTATTGGGAGGGCTAACCCTGAAAAAGGATACCATTTTCATGGTAAAAAAGTTGAATCTGGGCCTTTTTAGAGAGGCTTAACCCCTTACCCCTGATAAACTCCGCCCATGACTCCATTCAGGTAACGTGCCTATTTGCAAGGAGACCCTGCAGGCGTTAATTGATGCAATAGCTGCTAGCATCATGACGAGATGGTTGACAATAATGGTTTCTTGTTGTGTGTCGTTACAGACATGTCGGTGACTTAGGCAACGTATTTGCCGACACCGATGGAACAGCAGCGATCCTATCGACGGACGGAGTCATTAGTCTCAACGGACCAAACTCTATCATCGGACGCGCCTGTGTGGTAAGCAAACGTATTTACATTCTGATTCAGATGATCTTCTTAGCTCTATAGGATTTATACTACATATAGCATTCTCGCGTGTATGAAAGCCACAATAGGCCTATGCTTTTTTCAATAAGCATAAGTTTACGACGCAATTAGCCACTGAATTCTACTTCCTCTGTTAGATCTATTACCGCATTTTAGATTAAACGAAATACCTGTTCTTTCGCTTGCCTTTTAATACATTAAGATATTCTTGCGCCACCACACGATCACCGTGATCATCGAATACTATCGTAGCACCGTGCTGTCTCCTCGGCTTGATCTCCCCGGATTTTGGCCACGGAACGGCCAAAACGACTTGGGCTGGCTATAATTGCTTACTTGACTTGATATAGCGCCAGTGTAAAAGCTGGTCTCCGGATTCGGTTTATGTGCGTCGCTGAGAAAAGCCTAAGACCTACATTTGCACTTATGCTACAATCTCGCATTTGACGATTCCATTCTTCTTGTGACATTTATCTCTAAACTTGGTTTTACTTTATTGATTATCATTGTCGAGATGTGGCTGTTTACATTTCATCTTCCACGTCACTTTTCTATCAATAATTATAATTTAGGTGCAGTGACTCTGCAAAAACAGTGTAGCCTGCTATGAATGATAATATCAGCAAAATGCATTATGTCCTTTATTATAATAGTAGTAGCCAGCTTCTTATCATGATGCCACACAGATTTATACCGACCCACCATCCATCATTTTTTGATCCCTCGTGTATCTCCTCTCTCAAGGAGTACGGCAGACTACAGGCTAGCAAGTGAATGCTAAGACAACCCGAAGCAAGTCCGCCATTGAGTGAAGGCCTCTATAGTGCAATCCGTTATGGTGCCACTATGTTTTCTTATTTAATAACAATGACGATGTCTATGGCGCCGTAACACAGCAAGGTGGCCTTTTATTTCGTCTATGTCTTATTTTCAACCCTGATTCAAAACTGTTTTCCTGATTTCGCTGCGGACACAAACCGCACAGGAAACCGTTCCTGCCTTACAGCTGCGCAATAACACTCTGACGCGACCTCTCTGACAATTGACCTGGCTCCCCATCACAACATATCATGTGGATCTGCATTGATTAATTGCCAGCAGCTAGAGGCTGACTGTCCGGAATCAGCCCTCTTTCATTGGCCATCTGAATTGGCTCTCCACTTCTGATCTGCATAGATCTATCTGGCATTGTGTGCCATCACATAAGCACGTAGAATTTATGACCAGACCATAAATACAACAGCGCCGGGGAAACCATGACACACGTTATATAATGTACACAGTCACGTGGTACCATCAGACGATATCAAAGCGATGGCTATGTGTACGCTCTTTTGCTGGTGCATATCGGTATACTCTTCTTTTTAAGTGTGGATATGAGTGTGGATATAGTACACACTCTTCCTTTTAAGTGTGGATATGAGTGTGGATATAGTACACACGTGTAGGCCTATATCTGGTTTCCCATTTCGGATATCATGAAATGATTTTGCATCGGAATGCTGTAGCGAATGACATCGTATCGATGCAGGCAATGCATAATGTAGTTGTATAATGTATATGCACGTTGTGGACTGCAGAGTCAATATTGTATGCATATACAAAAGGCGCTGCAGTGTGTGTATGCGGTGAGCATGTGTGAGAATGGATGCGTTGATTGCATTCTATGCGTCTGCCTTCTGAGAGGCTTAGAATAATGGCGAACAAAGATCGAACGGAGAGCGTGCTTAGTTTCTAAAGGTTGACGGGTCAAGTTCGAATGACGTTGGCTCCATAATCATCATCATCATCATCATCGTAGTCTCCGCTCTTTCGGATATTTCCACAGCCCCCGTAATTGGAAGTTATGCTTTCGCCTCGTAAAACAGAAGATCAACCAAGCAATGAACGCACACGATGTGCATATGCAATACAGATGCATCGGAATGCTTATATAGCGCATTTTATCCGCACAATGGTGATGTGACGGAGATATTTAATAGCCGTAAACATATATCTATACATTTTATAATTATATAGATCTATAGTTTTCTTGTTGTCTATGTATAAAGAAACATAAAGAAAAGTTACCGTATAGTTTATAGTATAATTATTTTACTCTATGCACAACAATCAGAGGGATTCCAAAAACAACCGATACCAAAGTCAGACTCTCACAACGACGTCTGATGGTTCGAATAATTATAATAAATTATTAGTATCATCATTCCCAAAAGGAAGACTTAAATTTGAGTACCGGCGTGCACTGTAGGCTATCTAAGACTTGAAAAGTACACAACTAGAACGCTAAAACTAAACCTGAACTTTGAAAACAGCACTGCAGAATTGCTGTTGCTGTGTATACGGTTGCAAGACAAATCTAAAAACTCTTATCTACTATAGATAATAAGATTGCTGATCATGGAAGTGTGAAACGATTAACCAGCTAAGCCAGCTTACCTAGCTTTGCCTTACAACCAGATTCAGTAACATAAATTTTAATGACTGATTTTGTGCAAGATAGCTGTACATATAGGGTGAGTGATGGGTAAGTGGGACACTTAAGGGAATGACGTGCAGTCGAGGCGTCCATATATTAAAACAGACCAAACTAAATGCATACACAGACAGTTTAGACTGTGTCTGATTCCAGGAGCTACTAAAGTGGGACAAAATAGTTATTAAAGTGGTCCATAACTTGATGTTTCTTAGGAAGACACCACAAACTAAATTTGTCTTCGAAAAACGGTAAAGTGGTCCACTATTGCTACTAAAGTGGTCCAGCACTGATAGGCTCTATGAGCATCAAAATTTAAAGGTCTATAAGCCTAGTTAACATACAAAAAGGTAGTCAATAATAGCTTAAGACTAGAAGGTAAGTTGTTGTGCACAGAGAGCACAAAAAATCAGAAAACAGCGGCTGCATTGTATCCAAGACTGTGCGAGCTTCTTTTCGGCTTTACTGTTCTCGACAACACTACACTCGTAGCAAGTGGAGGGCTCATTTGTAGGCCTATAGTCCGTCCCAGCTTTCTTTTTTGCTTTCTTGTTTTTCGGCTTAGCTGTCACTTCATTTTCTTTCTTCTGTCTCTTTACTTTGCTTCCATTAGAAGTAGGTCCATTCAAGTTCTCTCCCCCTTGTTTTTCTTAGGCTTATGTCGAGTGACCTTCTCTTTCAGAAACTCGCCATGTTCCTTACTGGTCAGTATGTGAGTAGGCGACTTAATCACTTGTCTAGTGCTTGTTGTTCTTTTCCGAACTGGAAAACAATTAACGCAATCGTAATCTAGGATTTATATAGGCTTATATTCAACAGGCCTATCAACACGGGCCCGTACGTATGCTTAGTTCAGCTGCAATAGGCTGTCCCACTTTAGCAGCAGATCGCTGTCCCACTTTGACAACACAGCTGTCGCTAAAGTGGGACACCTATACACCAGCAGGTTTGTAAATGCATGTTGAGATTTGGTGATAAAAACCGTTGCTGGTAGTTCATTTCGTCAGTATATTTCCACATAAATTGCATTCAATAGAATTACTTATCGTTAGTGTCGACAAGGCCCTTAGCAAGTTAATGTTATCAAAATTATGTAAACCGCAAATTCACTAACTTTCGAACATCGAAATGTTACACGCACCACCAAAGGCCTTTAAATACCTCCAATAAAACGTGTGTACGCACCTAATAATGACGTCGGGTATATTGCCATAGACTAAGTATTTTTAGATTTTGGATATATTGGACATAATAAGCATGTGAGCCTCAATAGCTTAGCTGTCCCACTATAGTGACCTATCCCACTTACCTATCACCCACCCTACCGGTAACAATAACCTTCAGTAAAGAAGGTTAGTTTTAGTAGCCTAACAATCGTATTAGTGTTGGCATAACATAACTTGTCATACACTGTAAATAGGCCTAGCTATGTTATAGCTGTCACAGCTATAATATAGCTAAGCTGTGTCACAAAATTTAGTGTTAATAAATGGTAAACTGACAATCGCATTTTGTGATGATTTTCACCACAAAGTAATTAAATGACAACAAGTAGGCCTGAGTGAAAATAAATAAACCACTTTTCAAAGTTCAAGGCACGGTCATAAAAATAATAAATTGGCAATAGAGGAACTATAATTATATAAGTCTATATAGTCGAAAAAACAAATTAAACCATTTTGACACAACCCATAGCCTAGTTACGGGAAAAAAACTTGGCATCGGTACTAAGCACATGATTGACGATGTCGTACTAAGTACTTGCATCAGACAACCCATACTGACTGGTCATTAAAAAGGCAATCGAAGCAATCTAGCTGCTGCTTCCGAATTGCCCGTAATGTGCAAAGCGTCACCGATTGAGGATTTTGCCATGGCGTAATTGATCATCATTTGTTCTCTCTCCTTCATGTTCTGTCTCTTTCCCATATTATCTGTTGTCCGCGTCTATACGTCTGTCTGTCTTCGGTCTTTGTCTTGTCTGTTTGCGCCCTTGACAACCCGTTGACAGATCCATCGATTGCTTTTAGCTCGATTGTCTCTCCGTTGATGTATATCAATTCATCAACGCCTATGGCTATATAGAAAATTGCCGGTAGATTATTATTATTATTATTATTATTATTATTATTATTATTGTTTTAAATTATTATTATTTTTTTAAATTTTTTTTTTTGCCCTGAGGTACTTTGTTCCCCCAGGGGCTTATAAAATATTAAAAGCAATGTGCCTGGAACGGCTAAACCTCATCCATTTCGGGCGTATTATTATTATTATTATTATTATTATTATTATTATTATTATTATTATTATTATTATTATTATTATTATTATTATTATTATTATTATTATACAACAACAGTCGGATTATATAGTATTGTTACAGAGGCAATGTGGAAGAGAAGCAGATGGCGTTGCCCCGCTGGACTGCTATTATTATTATTATTTTATTTATTTTTATTTTTTATTTTTATTTTTTTTTTGCCCCGAGGTATTTAGGATCCCTCAGGGACTTATCGCCTAACTACTGCTATAAAACCAGTCCGGAATGGCCCTATTCGTCTGCTTCAACGCTTGCGAAAGTGCCTCTGAAAGCTACTGCGTTAAACCTCTGTATTGTCAACGAGAGGCGTTGGAATAAAAACGTGGTTTCCCGTGAGTCTCCTGTAATGGTGCAAAGCTTTAGGCCTAGGTCTGACAGGAAGGTCAGCCCTTCGTTGTTGATCGGGCCCAGAGTTTCAAAGGCCAAAGGGGTGAAATGATATGTGGACGACAGCTCTGTATATTTGTCCATCTTTCTGGTCGATGCCCGCTCTGCAGCAGCACCAGCAGTTTGGGAGGTGTCTGGCAGGTAGGAAGCAGCCAGGGTGTCTATCACAGTTGCGTCCCAGATGAGGCATCGCCCGACGCGCCATGGGATCAGGGTAAGGCCGTCTGGTCTCCTACCGTCCGTTCTCAAGAGGCCCAAGGGCTCCTTTGTGGACGGATAGCCGGCACGGATCAAGCTCTAAAAGATGATATTGTTCAGAGCTGCGTGTCTCGGCATGCGACCTGGTCCCAGCGCGCAGGAGAGCCCGTGATGTCCATCTGCCAACACCGGGGCCCCGCATGGGCACCCATGTGGCTCGCAAAGTGGGACCCCCAGCCGTAAACCCACCGCCACCCTGATTGATTCGTCGTCAAGCCTAAGCCCACAGCTTGTAATGGGGAGGGCCAGCAACCAGTCTCCCGCGTGTGGGGCTGATATGGCCTTAAGGCGAGCCTGATGTGTTGGATCGGGGAACCTGGCGTGTAGGCAAGAAACTACACCGTCGATCAGAGGTGTGTCCCATGCTGATTGCTTATGGGTGAGACTCCCCTCTGGGCACTGCATTGCACTAGCCTCGCACCATCTGGTCGTCAGTGCCTCGCGTTGTTGGTCTGCTGAGGCTGCGTCTCCCAACATGGTGGACTGGAGCAGATCGGTCCCTGTGGCTGAAGCCAGAAAGGCGGGTAGTGCCAGCGAGGTCACCGATCGGATTCCCAGTCCGCCCCTTTTGATGGGGAGGGAAGCCTGAAGCCATGCGTCATCAGATAAGGGGAGGTTGAGAACCTTGCCCAGGCCAGATCGCAATGCTGCATCGTATTGCAGCAGTCCCGGATGGTCAACACAAGGACAGCAGCGCAATGTATGGAGCAGCCTCGTCGCACTGAGCGAATACCTCAGCAGAATGATTGCATCATGCATGGAAATGGTTGAAAGCTTATCGATCATCCGCTTCAATTCGATCGTGCGAGCATCCAAGGCCTCGTCCAACGCCCCTAGGGTCGACAGAGGCGCTCCCAAGAGCGAAGCATTCTGAGGATTGGTCCTGGTAAAGAGTTCCAGTGGGAGTTTGTCATCTGCGATGCTGGGAGAATTTGAGATTATCTCGCATTTTGAGCGGTTGAGTTGCAAACCGAGATCCTTGCATTTCAACTCCAATTGTTCCACATCCTCAGCCACCACGCTCGCCCTTCCCCCTAAGATGACGTCATCGAGGAAGCCAAGAGTAAGCGGTGACGACATCTGAGCCAAAATTGGTTGAAGGGGCAGACAAAACAGCAGAGGGCCAAGCGGATCGCCTTGTTGGGGTCCGACCTGTGACAAAAGGGTGAAAGCACCATATTTGAGATTCGATGGTTCAGAATACGCCATGAAGCAAAAAGGACCGAGTTCAGGAAGTATTTCGTAGAGTGATAGTAGCATTTTGTCTCTGAAGAGGCTATTGAAGGCATTGGAGAAATCTAATTTGACCAGGATTGATTCGTCATCCATGTTATCCAAGAAGCGTCTTGCTGCGTGCACCGCCGCCTCACAGCCCCCCGCAACTCCAACCCCCACCTGCCTCGGGGATAAGTAATCCACCACTCTAGGCGCTGCGTACGCGTTTGCGCACTTGGCTGCAAGTCGGCGCCAATAATAGCCGATTACAATGGGGCGCAAGCCCCCCGAGCTTTTTCGCAGAGCGAAGAACGTGCCACCGAAAAGGGTGGCTCGGATTTCAGAGGGGCACGAGCCGGTCAGCAGCAGGTTGACTAGGGCCGTGATCGCCGACAAAAGCCCGGGGCCCAGGTCCAACTGGCCCACCAGTTCAAAGATGTGTTGGGGCGGATGCCATCAGGACCTCCTGCGGATCCCGCGGGAAAGCTTCGGATGCAGGATATTACCTCAGCCTCCGTAACCTGGATGGGAGCTGTTACAGAGGGGCTCGGTATAGGTGGTCGGTCTACAGGGGAGCTGGGTGTTTCAGCTTCAGCTCGTCCAGCGTGGTCTCATTGATTGGGACTGGTTTGTCATCAGAGCACAGAATTCGCGCTGCCGCCCTGATGTTTCCGTCCTCCAGTTTTGCTGACACAGCTGCAGCAATCGTCTGCCCCCGGTCCGCCAACCCCCTAGCCCCCCGGCCCGAGCTCTCCTGCGCGGTGAATAGCTCGTCGATCTCTCGTGACACCCTGGTGAAAAATTCACCAGCTCGTGTTTTGATTTTGGAGGTCAGATTGTGGCGTCTGCCTCCTCTCGTGGGTTGAGCAAGTGTGAACGCCCCAAAAGCAAGTAAATGTTGCCAGAGGAGCGGAGAGTCCGGGTTCTGCAAAATTCGACCTATGATGGTTGTCAGCAAACCACTGAGACTGTGTCTGGCTGCTTTTGGTATGTGTTTGATGAGCCGTGTTTGTAGATGAGGATGAGGAATCGAATCCATATCGGGTTCCAACTGGGTGATTGCCGTGGGTAGTCCAAGGGCTGCAGAAGACGATTGGGTCGGGGCCCCGTCGGGCATCGACCCTGTGGGAGGGAGTATCATGGGTGGTTTGTGAGAGCCTGAACAAGGGTTATCCCTGGGTCCGTGCCTGTGCACCAGGCCATTTTTATGGTGCAATTTCCATTCGGAGAAACAAACTCCGCAGGTTCCCCTAGCTTTCCCTACAGGTCTTGTTGGGAAGATTTCACCTGGTGTCTGTTCCATATTTAAGACGTTGGAACATGTGGAATTTTGTCCGCCGACGTCTGACGTTAAATGGACCAGCGAACAGGGGGGCGTGGCAGGCCAATGGCCGACGCCTGACGCACTATTATCTGCCTCCAACTAGTATTGAAAATGGTCTTAAATACAACCTGGAGCATGTAAGAAGCCTTTCGCTCAAGCCAGACACGTAGTTACATTAAAATCCGTCAGTAAAATCAAGCTAGCGCCGGAAAAGCTGAAAAAATGCCAGCACAAAATAAACAAGCCGCCATCTTCGACCAGGGCCATTCCAGACATTATTATTATTATCCCTTATTATTATTATTATTATTATTATTATTATTATTATTATTATTATTATTATTATTTTTATTATTATTATTATTATTATTATTATTATTATTATTATTATTATAGCCACTGTCTGGCTGTCTGTTCGCGTCCCTGTCGTTGTGTCTTCATGGCGCCCATTTTCTTGATTAGCAGACAGACTAGAAGGAGGTTTCCTTAGTTTTTCTCAATGGCCATAAAAACCCTATACCTAATCCACTCTCGCTAATTCACTCCTAGCCATGCAGTTGCACTTCTAACCTTGCAGTCCACTCTAGAAGTCCCCTTCGAACTAGTCCATTGCTATACAGTTCTACCCCTATAAGTTATAGCCACTCTACGCTTAGCCATTAGCCAGTCCACTCCCTAACAACTTCACTCCTAACCAGTCCTTTCCTGACCAGTTACTCCTATAGCCATTAGCCATGCAGTCCACTCCTAACAAGACCACTCCTATAGCCAATCCTTTCTATCTGAGTGCATCCCTTTATCGAAAGCAAAAGAATACTTTGTAGCATCATATACATTAATGTACATGATATGTACGTATACCTGCATGTACATTGTATACTAACATACATGTACACACTCACATTAATATATACATCAGCCGATAAATACATTCATCCATGATCTATCCCTCATCCAATCAACACTTGTGTTTTCTCTTTAGCCGAGGTTAGTAGCTATAGCACTACTGTCTTCTGTTAGTAGCTTTGTCCGGCAAAAGGCGCCATAGAGCTGCTCTGAACAACTGCAAATGATTATAATATTGCAACTTGCTGGTGTGCTCTGTTCATCTACAGGTTCACCAGGATCCAGATGACCTTGGTCGCGGCGGACATAGTGACAGCCAGACGACAGGTCACTCCGGTGCAAGAGTTGCTTGTGGAATTATCGGAATCGGTTCATCCGACTGACATCACAACATTAGAGCGCTAAATAAACTATAGGCTTATATAATGTACACACACAATCCGGTGATGAAACTTCACGCAAGGCAGTCTCGAAAGCTGACGTTTATTTTACTTAGATCTATATTATATAATTATACATATAATTATGTGATACGATATACCTATATAATTATTGTGATAAACAATCTTAGTTAATTAAAGTCGTGCGCAATACGACCTGCAGCTACATATTATTTGTCTAATTAGGTTTGATTTCTTTATGGACGGTTCTCTGTGAGCGAACGATAGACATGTAAAAGCTTTGGAAATTGGACTTAATTGTGCACCAAACCGTGAAGTATATAATCATCTGCAGTTTGTTTACTTTTTCGACAGAGATGTGTTGACTTAAGTCCGTCGATTGTCGTAAATTTCGTACTTTGCTTCTGTTGCATAATTAAAAATTGAAGGATTATTATCTGGTGGAGCCGAGTGGAGTGAGGATTCCTGCGCTTTCATAACAATTATGCACTAATGGACACACGGATACATCAAGCAAACAACGGCTTTGAACGCATGCGCACTCACCCGCTCACGCATGCACTAGTAGGCCTATGCAGTATGTAACTATGCATAGGCTACCTACAAGTACATACACGGTCTATATTATGTAGTAGGGTGTGTCAATTTGAGGGGTCAAATCAAAAAATTTGAAATTCAAAAACGGCTAGTGATGAAAGTGTGCAGTTTTGCATGCTGAATCCAAATATAGCTTCAGAAACAGTTTTTATGGAGAGCTAGCTACTTCAATTTACAGTTGAAATGAGCTATAATTGAATACAATTGATTTGAACATACAATAGAGCTGGGGGAAAAAACTTTGGCCACACAATGTCATATCAAATGCTATTTGTCATCAAGTCAACGAAAATCAACTAAAGACATCTATTTCGTCCCATGAGCTCTCTGCTGACCATTTGACCTTTGATGTAGTGGACGACTGTACACGTGACTAGCAGCCTCGGTTGTCATATTTACGCACATTTCCACAGACTGTGTGTGCGACGGCCAGTTGGGAACTACCATCGGGTTGCCTACAAGTGCCTTGATCTCTGCTGTTGTTAAGATGCAGGTGAGAGGGGGTTAAGAGACTACAGAGCTCCAGTCAATCAGTTGCGACTTGCGAGATTGTAGTCGCTTCAGGATTGATGCTTGGTGTTCTTCTAGGTCTCACTCGGTTATCTCCAAGCTGTGTCGTCTCATCTCCTTCACCTCTGATCTTCATTATCTTCGCCAGTGCATCTCTTCTTTCCTCTTCACTGTCACTACACAACATTGCTTGCAGCACACATTCACTAAAACTGTACCAAGCAGACCTCTTCACTGTAGGCATGACAATCGTTTCACCTCTTCATTCTGTTCTTTAATCAGTTGTAGCTGGAAAACAAGATGCCTGCGTCCTTGTGTCCAGTTGCTTTATATCTTTATGTTGAACCAGTTAACAATGTATACTCCAACACAGAACTCCACAATCATCCTCAAGTTGTTCAGATTCTTTCCTTGTAGATTATGCTTAAATATCCAAATTCTCATGAACCTCAAAGCTGTTGTGAGCCACTTGCTGTGGGAGACAGGTCCTATCTCCAACAGACCCAGATCCTTTGACAAATTTTCTGTCCTAATTGCGGTAGCAATCCTGTAGCCATAACTCTGATCTGTGCTTAAGTCTTTCACTACTTCATCACTGAGCTGAGGGAGACCAGGACCAACAGAGACTTTTGTGAAAGCAGGATTGATGTCCAGGTCAGTAGCAAAATCCAGCATTTTTTCTAAGGGTCCTAGACCACTTGTTGTTGCTTAGTGTCTTGTCATCCAGAGCAGTAATTAGGTGTCTCAGTGGCAGCTCTCCAGTGTGTAGATCACACACAAACCACACAAGCTTTCTTTCTAGCTTCTCCTCGACATAATGCATTACTCCTCCATCCCAACCAGTGTTTACATTACAAGAATCACCTCCAAAAGCTTGAAGAGTTTTGTCTGCTCCTCTTTCTTTCAACCACTCAACCAGATTGTCGGCAATTATTTCAGCATGTGATATCTGTTTAGTTGCTTTTGCAGGGACAAAATGCCATAGATATCTGCTTTCTGGTTCCATGCAAACTGTAATGTGCTCTTCTTTCACCAGACCTGGATACATTTTGCCATTCTCTTCTGCTTTCAACATGATCTTGGTTTCATCTCGACGCCCACCAAAGAAAATACAACTTATGCCCTTCTGCTGAATTTTGTCTTCAAACTTTGCTTATCACTCTCCACTCTCCTTTTTAAAATTGCTTTCTAGTCTCTGTGAAGTCAACTGGTCCTATCTGATGAGGTCCAATGCTTCCAACTTTTTCTCTTTGACCTCTGATGAAAGCTAACTTAATTACGGGAATCTTTTTCTCTCTACTGCAGTCACAAAATATGTGCACTCCACCAACACATGGAGAACTGCAATCCACATCAGTGCAACTCTTTATGTCACAAAGATTAGAATGTCCACGAGTCTGTCAAGCTTTTCCATAAACCTATCTTTCTCCTCCAACTTCGTTCTGCCGGAAGACACATTGTCTCTTTGCTTCCACGTGGATTTCAACTTTGCTTTGATTCTTGTATGACCGTCAGACCGTTTAGCTCAGTGAATTTATTATATGATTTGCACCACTGAGCGAGAACTCCAGTCATTAAGTCAGTGACAAGTTGGTCAATGGTCATTGCTGTAATTTCGTATGTCTTGGTCACTCATCTCTCTCAAGTACAACCCATATCTAATGACACCCCTGACCGTTGGTAATTCAGCTGTAGGAAGCTGTCTGCCTGAAACGACTAAGTGATGTAAGTGAGTCCAAACTAGCAATCTTGTTTTTATATTGTACATTTATACTATCTAAAAGGAACACACAGTGACTGTGAACAATCTAACATGCAATTGTTGCAATACTGTTATTATGTTGCACACATTGTACAACAGATTGATAATTAATTGATGGTACAAGTCACTAATAAACAATGTTAACCATCAAACAATAGATCTATGCATAAAATTCGAATAGGCAAAAATTTATATTCTAGAGCATTTTAAAATATTTCTGCAAACTCCATATTAAAGCAGGTTATTTTCGTATTTTCACGATAATTCAACTGCAAATTGAAGTAGCTAAATCTCATTGCAGACAAATTTTATGCTTATATTTTGAATTTTCACATGAAAATGTACTATTTTATCCCTAGCCGTTTTTTAAATTTTGACCTTTAAAAAATTGACACACCCTATTATGTAGGCCTAAAGTTTGCGTATTGCCTTACCAATGTTAGCGTCTAATGTTATATACACTGTGTCCCAATAAATCGGGCACCCTTTTTATAATGTGAATAAAACTGGTAAATATTCATCGATTTTCAAAATTTCAAAACTGTTTTTATCCTGAGATAATTATCTACAAATTGGTAATTTATGAACTGCCCTCACTAAAAAAATTGCGTCATAATGACGTCGTTAATTTACATATTGAAACCAAATGTCAACAAAAATCGTTGTGCTCGGTACTTAACATTTGAATTCTCTGATGCAAATGACGTAATTATGACGTCAATATTCTTGCCAGAAACGTCATATTTGAATCAGTGTAAGATAATTATCTCAGGATAAAAACAGTTTGAAATTTTGAAAATCGATTAAGATTTACCTGTTTTATTCACATTATAAAAAGGGTGCCCGATTTATTGGGACACAGTATATATATATATATATATATATATATATATATTTCAGTATATAATTTTTCAATTGCGATGGTATTAGAGGTTTCAGAGGACACCAATATAAGATATTCAGAGTGTGCCATCAAGCAAAGATTTTTAAGCAGCAGAACATTGAAGGCCTGGAACGAGCTGAGTGAGGAGGCAGTGTCGGAGGCTACACTCATAAACTTCAAGGAGAAGCTAGGGCAGATAGAATTTTAAAACATTGTAAAAGTGGTGGCTCTCATGCACACAGATCATGAGTCTCCTGAACCACCGTAAACCATGTTATGTTATATGAGAGTATATAAATTTTCAGTTATGCGCATATTATTACAAGTTAATCGTATATAGGAGATAGCGGAACTGTCCTGCCATATCACATATTCTGCTCCGATATAATAGTACTGCATAATTACACAACTACGTTATAGATACACGCACATACGTACACGGACACACGCCCACATACGGACACAAGAGCATGCACACACGGACACACGCACACACCTAAGCAATGCACAGTTGCGCACACCTAAATACACGCCTACACACATTGTATTGTATTGCATTGTGTTGTATATGAAAATTTATAAAGTGCCTCTTGCTGCAGATATTCAGAGGCGTGAAGGCTCCGAGGAAATAAGAAATAATTCAAGCAGCGAAGGGCTGGAGGTGACACCCCAACACAATACAGATAAAGGGGAGGGAGGCCATATATATTATATATGTATAATATTGTATATACATACATGTATATAAATTTTTCAGGAGATACATGTAGAGTTTGTAGACCTATATATATATATATATATATATATATTTGTGAATAGCATCGTCCAAACCAGCATAGACCTCTATATACAATTATACATGTACTTACATGTATATATATATATATATATATATTGCGCATTATACAACGTTATGATGAACACACGCATCGCAGATTGAGATGTCACGTGGAATATTTATCGTTGCGTCGCACTCACAGTTGATTGCAATTCACGCTGATGATAGACCGGTGGAGTAGTAGTAAGTAATCAGCGGGTGTTGGGTGTTGGCAGCACATAAATTAGTCTGCGCTAGAGATATACAGTCGTCGTCCATTTAGCACAGACAGATTGTGATGCCACGTCGTTGAATATGCTCTAAAGCATTTTTTCGTGTTGACTGTTGGATGGTTTGCGGTGTGCATCGTCCATCAATCACTACAGCTGTTGCTGCTGCTGCTGTTGCTGTTGCTGCTGTTGCTGCTGTTGCTGCTGCTGCTGCTGCTGCTGCTGTATCCGGAAGATGAGACCAGCGCCTTGGGATGGGACAAATCGGTTGGAAAACAACCGACATTCAAATCAGACCGACCGACCGACTAAGCACTGACCAGCTGACTGATTAAACAGCAAACTGACCAAGTGACCAGTTGACCAACCGAGCGAGATGCGTGTGTATAGCGACATCTTTCAACAGCAGCGGCCAATTAACACCAAAGCGAACAGAACATTCTGAGTGTAAAACGTGTCGTCGCGTATAAGGAATGTTCCTTGCTGTCAGCCACTGACAGCCAATGCTGCTGTCGGTCCGCAGTTACCTCGGTTACTCTGACAAAGTCTATGTTTAGACTGCAGTGTAGGCAACAGTATTACTTAAGTGTTTATTTGATTGATTGCTCCTTTTCTATTAACGGTTACTACATAATTGTCTGAGTGTAGGCAACAGGTAAGGTTGCACAAGTTGTATATAGGTCTGGACTCTGGAGATAGGCTACGCATGTTAGTTATATATGGCTGACTCATCAGTGTTTTATATAGACTCTTTTAAAGCTTTTGCATATCACCGTGGTTGGACTGTGAGCACCTCTGAGTAGGCCTCTTGAAGAAGCGCGATATAATTTCTTGAAATGAATGGACAAATATGGGTTACTTGTTATAGCGCATTTTAAAAATTGTAATCACATATTGTTTATAACGCCGCTTCCTGAACCGAACCGAACCTCATCAGATAAGCTTCTTGCATGAAAAATAAGTGTCTGCGCGTTTCTAGAACATTAGTGTCCTGCTACCATCAGACATTAGTTCAAAGAGCCTGCGTGGTATACATCCCGAAGATGCTTGGTCTTTATCGTTCAGAGGCTTATATGTAAGCGACCGGCTGCGCATGCGCACAGGCAACGCGGCACCGATCGGCATTCTCGACCAACGACGAGAGTGGCTTTGAGAAGAACGTTTATGCAGCGTATAAACAACAGATTGGTTTGCTTGCAGACGACGACGATGAGGACGACGACGACGACGATGAGGAGGCACATGTAGATGGGACAACGAAGGGCGCCTCGGTTTTATCCGTCGTCGGTTTTCGCTGAAGAACTCGTTAGTTTTGTGAGATCTTATCGTATCCGATGTAATTTATATCGCTTCTGACAAACATGGATACTGCTTTACCAACGTCAGACTGAAGGATGGTTTTCAGCTGTAAGGTCACAACAGCCGACGAGCTGAGAGTTCTGAGTTCAAAACCAAACTGAGCCACAGGTACGTGTGTATGCAAATAGTAAATATACTCATATTGATTTATATAGAAGTCTAATTTAGCTGTTGATGGAGAGATGAAGTATTTAACTGTTGCTTAACATGTAAGTTTAGATAAAGTCTGAACTGTTTTTTGTCATGCGTGATAACTTACTATGAGTTAGGCCTATCTATTCTTTTTCTTAAGCATTGCAAACAACATAGCGAAGTTTCTATATTAAACCTTCCTATTGATTTAATATGTTAGCATGCAACCAATATCGTGTGGCAAGGTGGCCGATTAGTTAGAGCGGTCTGCCTCTAATTCGGTGAGAATATAGGTTCGATCCTCTGATCGTCCGGGGCGGATACTTTTTTGGGTTGCTCTGGTGTAGTGGGTATGTTCGTCGCCTTGCAACCGGAGGGTTGCAGGTTCGAATCCACCTTAAGTCGTCGCGTAGGGACCTTGGGCAAGTCCTTCACTCACAACTGCTCATCGCTTCGGCGTGAAACTCCCATGAAGTGTCCGTGCTATAGTCGGGAGCGCCTCTGAGCAGAGAGCGCTATATCAAGTACACATACAAACTTTGTAGGGACCTTGAGCTATAGTCCTTCACTCTCAATTATTGCTTTGCAATATAGTAGTTGTATCAATTGCTATTCTTTCGTATGGTCCTCTGCAGATGTCTTATCTTCAGAAGAAGGGCAACATAAATTATTTTGTATTGTATAACTGTAATGTATAGTACACAGGCGCTACCTCAATAGAGATAGTTGAAAGAAACTTAAAGTCCTAATGATCCATCTGCAATCTGCTACCTTCCAAGCTTTCTCGTTGATGAGAAACCTCTGTTCATTGACGGTCGCGTCAGGCCATTCAATCTACCTCTAAGTCTTCTTCTACCTCTGCCTATTCTATTCTTCACCTGCAAAAATTATTTAGAATTTTTAATATCTTCTTTAGATTTAATTGCTTCGATCTACTGAATAATTTCCATTACCCTGCCATGCGTGATCTGCTGAAATTGCACGTCTGACGTCGTGGCCGCTGAACCTGCTTCATCACCGGCTTCTCTGCTGATTTCTCTAGAAACCGAATTAATATTTCATCTGACTGACTGAATGAACACGTGCCCTGCATCTTGTCTTTAGACCAATGCTTTAGAATTTGAACTCTGCGATTATATCCGATTACTGTTCTTCTTACTTTCTAATAGAACACCCACTTTCCTTTCTCAAGAGTCCATCTCTGCAGAGCTTACCATCTTTCGCTGCTTAATGTATTGGCCAATTACATCATTCATGCTTTCTTATATTATGCAATTAGCTGCCAGTGGTTTCTTTTAATACGTTCGGAAATTAGTCAGGTGAATTTCGCAACGAGGCTTATAGTTGGTCTACTGTGGGTTTCCCAAATTTTTTCACTAGATGAACTTCAATGGTTACTTAATACTTATCTCCTCCAGACCTGATTTTACTTTTATCTCATTTCCTCCCATATGGCTTATAGTGACCAGGCTCTTTCGTCTCAAATCCGGCTTTTTGTGTATTAACGTGTAATCTCCTGCATCCAGATTCCTACATGATTGTCTCTTCGCCTCTCTTACGGGATCAATGTATTACAAGTAATTATGCATATGGCTTTTGCGTTCATCGGTCCGTACCAAGAGTGATCTGTCATCTAGTCACGTATTAGCACGGTCTCTACACTTGAAGAAAATTGTATGGCGTGGCACCCATTCGGCTGGTAGCAATGAAGAGGAAACTTACACGATTAATTCCGTGAAATGAACAGGGACTGAGGCGCTGCGGTCACTGTATAATTGTATGGCGTGGCACCCATTCGGCTGGTAGCAATGAAGAGGAAACTTACACGATTAATTCCGTGAAATGAACAGGGACTGAGGCGCTGCGGTCACTGTAGAAAACGGGTACATTTTATATCTTGCATGTGCAACTGGCAGGCATTCTGCAGTAGGCAGAACCTGTCCTTTAACGGCGGTTCGCTTTTAAGATGTGTCCTCATTTCCTTCAGATTGCAGCGCATAGGATATATTTTGCTCAGCAACAGGTGGTAAATGAACTTTTTCTATGCGATTCAAAACCATGCAATAAGTAGTGATGGGTCATCAAGATTTTGTAGCATTCTATACATACCACGAGTATCATTTCAATTATGATGAATACTTACTGGGTAAGATGTTTACTGCGATGCTGAGCTGGGTTGTTATTTGAAGACAATTAATTATTTATTCCTGTATTCGAGTGCGTTTGCATTTCACAATATTTGCAGTCATTGTGTTTTCTTCATTGCGTTTTCTTAAAAGGATGTCTTATCCTTCATTTCTTCATGACATAGTCCAATATTGCTTACAACACCATAGGACAAGTGACCCAGTGACTGCTCTATTCATTGTCAGTGATTCTGAACCGTCAAGGGACGAATGAATCTTGATATGCTTCTGGTTCAGCAAAATGATTGGTGTGATGTTTACGTGCGAAATCACACAGAATGAAGAATGGAAGATCAGTTGCGCGATAAATTCCAAAGGTCGTTCTTACGTTACGTGGACATCCATAATTATCATACCGTGTTCATGCCGAAAATTTATCGATTTAGGAATTATGAACATTTATTATTATTATTATTTTTCTATTTTATTTTTTGCCTTGAGGTTCTTCATTCCCCCAGGGACTTATGGACTATTATTATTTGAAGGGTGTATTATTATTATTATTATTATTATTATTATTATTATTATTATTATTATGTAATTGCGATTTAATTTTTTTTAACAAATCGTGCGATCTTTATTGGCCGACGTGGTCTCATCTGCTGCAGGTCGGTTCCTTCTGTCATTCCACGGCTCGATATATATTATAAATAAATATTTTATTGTTATTATTATTATTTTTTATTTTTTTTATATTATTAACATCATCTTTTATTTCCGTTTCAAGCAATGCAAACACAACTGGCTGTCCCTGAAAAACACTGAACCGCTGTCAAAAAGCTAGCATAATGTGCAACAAATGTATTAGCATCAATGATATATATTATAAATAAATTATTATTTATTTTTATTTATAAATAAATTATTATTATTACTACTACTACATTATTATTATTATTATTATTGTCATCATCATCATTGTTATTATTACTTCGTATACCCGCTTGACATTTGACGCTCCGCTCTCTTTCTTTAATTCCCTCTCAGGCATTCCTCTCTCATTTTTATTTGTCCGCGCTGAGGTTGGCAGCACCCCTGAGCAGTCCCTTTGAAGAGGCGCTATACAAAATCATTTAATGAATGAATTAACCCGGCAGTCATGGCTTCGGTTGATGCGTCTGTTCCTACAGTAACGGAAATTCACTTCTTAAAAGCTTTTGTTGAGACCGAGACGGACATTCTGGACATACCTTGAGTTGTCTAAATATATTCTAAAAGTCTTCCTATAAACGCCATAAAACTGTTCATCTATTCCTTTCGTGGCAATAAATGCGGTTGTATATCGGTTCTCGAACGTTGTATAAGATGCATTTGTGTATTGTCGACTCGATAGATGAAAAAACCTACTTTCGTGCGATGAATAGGGCACGAGATCTCTCTATAGAATATACCGCGTCTCTATAAGTCACTTTGTCAGAAAAGTGACAATGAAAGCAGCGTACAATATGTCTTCATAAAATAAACATGGCTTTCTACGCATCCGAGGGACGCTCATAACTCCTGCATAGTCCGAATACCCGGAATGCTTTTTCCATTATTCGATTCTTGGCAGCGTGTTTTTTCTTTATGCGTCTGAATGTAATTTCAGACACGACGACTGAATTGTTTATTGGCGATGGACGAAATTCGCGACAATCATCCCGTCGTGGTGGGGGAACTGCCGGACCCTTCGACCGTTTTCATCGGTGTCGGTCAATCGCAGGTCATCTGGTGGCTGGTCATGGCGGCGCTGACCGGGTCAGTGATCATCATCTTCCTGTCGATCGCATGCTGCGGTAAGTCCGGCCAGCGTCGCCCGACATCCGGGCACTCAGGATCGGCGGAGGAATACGACGATGATGACGAACCGCTTCACTACACGATGGTCTTCATCGCAAGACGAGGATCGCAGCAGCAGCAGCAGCAGACGTCGTGCGACGACACGAAGAAATTGGTTTCTACGGATCGATGTGGAAGATGTTAGAGATCGACGGAGACAGCAACGAGAGATTAAATATTGCGTGATGGAAGTTGTCCACTCTAGACTGCAGTCTGTCTCACTTAATTAATTCCGTGTAACGTTGACGTGTCTGCTTGAGATCTCCGTCGTGTATATAACGTGAAATGAATTATTGTGGGTCATTTGATTGACAGCTAGCGAGAATAATTATGGTGCAGACGAATGAGGAGATTGATGTAACACTATATTGTTATCTTCTGAAGTAGAAGAAATTTTCTTTAAGTATCGTTGAAGTGCGTGACAAGTTTTAAGATGTGTGAAGGTAATTAAGATCTGGTAGAAAAGTCTTTAGAAAAGACGATTTATTGATGCGTTTGAGCTAGAGATATGCGCTGGCGCAAAGGACCGCTTTCGCATTGTGAACTGAATGACATCGGCCTCCATATAAAAGTAAAGAAAAGTCTGCGACTGCTGTTGCCTCAGTAAAACATGTTTGGCTGTATACAAATTATAAAAAACAGTTAATAGTAGGTATACATAGTGGGGCACCAACTTTATAGTTTCTGCAGGTCTCGTCAGGGTAATGGGAGTTATTCGACAGGTCAAATAAATTGGATGTGAAGAAGATATAAAACATTTCCGAGGTAGTTCTCGCAGGTCATAAGGTCAGTCAATAGTGCAATATATCACGTAGGTCAAATGAACTGCCGCGCGACCTATGGTAGAGCTGCCACTGATAGTTGACCTAGTTTATTTTGCTACCTCTCAAAACTTTTCTTATAAGGCCTGAGAGTTATTCGTGGTAATTAACATTTTACCGTTGCGCGGTAAATTCCACTTACCCCGTATAATACAGTATATTTCAATATGGAAAATGTCTACTTTAGCATGGAATGTTGTTATCCTATACCAAGTGAAAGACATAACAAGTACAGAAGCAAATGAAGCTTTTGCTGGATAGCAACGAAGTGACTCTGAAAATATTACGACTACAGGCATCAAACGGCTCATGGTTAGGTCCTGCATCCATTATCTTGCGCTACAAATAGGCCTACAACTAGTTTTTACTTTCAATTGTGGAAAACCTATAATTATTTTCAGCCATTTATGAAAATTAAAACCAGAATTGCTATTATATAATTAATTAAAATCCACATCAGCATCGTTGTAAAGGAAAGTTGTGTTATACTTTATATTACTAAACTAAATTTTGACTCCATCCATGTCTCATTATAACAGGCCTAATAACACAAATTTAGGTGGCTATAGTCGGAAACATCAAAAACAGGCTCTGTTGGCCAAACTCAGGTTGGCCTAATGTTTAATACATAGCAACGCATAGCAGCCAGGGTATAAAGTGTGGCAGGACAGTCATGGACGGCGTCCATGCACTTATTTTCAAAATTGAACGCCGTTCTGCCACTTATTTCGCCTGCACACACTGGAAAGTTAAGGAGCATCCGGGTACTTCTCTTTTTACACTTTACGCGCTGATAGCTGCGGCAATCTCTTGACCCTAACAGCAGGCAACATGTATGCAACAGCCCTTCGAGTTACATGCACAATAACGCCTATAGTATGATACATGTATATCTTGGCGGGATTTTCTCCCTCGATCTAATTGCAGACGTAATTGTATGAGACCAATTTCCAGAACCCATCCTTCCCATCATGCACGCTGAACACTAGTCGATCACATGACGAGTTCATAGCGACATCTACCGGACTCAGTCCGACCTTCTGCGGCGGTCTCAACGTCTGAATGAATCGTCCATCCTGCGAGAACATGGCGAGGCGACGATTGCCTGAGTCGCAGACGATGATATTGCCACGACTATCGCAGACGAGTCCCATCGGTCGCAGCAACGTTCGCTCCTTTTCCGGCGCCAGATCACCGCCTCCTGCTCCCCCACCACCACCGGAACAGCTGCTGTTTCCGAACTCCCTGACGTACCTCCCTCGAGCGTCGAATATCTTCACGCAGTTACCATCCGTGTCTGACGCGAGGATTCGACCGAATTCGTCTGCGGCAACGTAGCTGGGACTTCGGAAGACGAGGTCGGCCGGACCCTGCGCTCGTCCGAACGACATGCTCTCCTTCCCGTCCGCCGAATAAGTCCAGAATCGCTCTTCTGCGTCCGGATGGACGTTGGTCACTACGATCTGACCACTCCGGGTGACGGCCACTCCACGTGGTTGCCAACTATTCGAGTTGTTTGACCACTGAGCAGCGACGACACTCTCGCCTGGATTCGCTCCATCGTCTCCTATCGTCAAGATCTTTATCAAGGACTTGTCGCCGCTGAGGTTCTCGTCCACAACTACGATCGTCGAAGCGTCTAAGCATGCCACTCCGAATGGCTGGATGTCCCTGATCAGTTCCTGTCCGGTCTTAGCTTCATGTGGGAAGCGGAGAACGCGACCTCCCTTACGCTCGGACACGACGAGTCCTGACTGACCATCGCCTGGGAAGAATGCGAGGTAGTCTGCGCTGGTCAGCTGTTGACCTTTGATCTTCTGGCGCTTGCGAAGTTTAGCGTGACCGGCGAGATAGTTGGACATTGACAGTTCGGACAGTTGGTGGACACGATCGATCGTCTGGTCTCGTTGGAAATCGGAAGACAACTGATTCAGAAGAAAGCTGGGATCAAGAGAATAACGATTCGCCTGTTGATGGTTTCTGAAACACACAACGCCATATCGTGTAGATGACACTGTCAAACTTCCAACATTATTTTAATTCTGATGTAGCCTATATACATCATAGTTGCAGACTGTTGTACTAGATTTAGCGACAGGGTCTTTCTAAATAGGTGCAATTGTGATAGTACAAGAGTTAATGACGCTACTAGCAGCAGCAGTAATAGCGGTGGTGACGGTGGTGGTAGTGGTAGTAGAGTAGTGGTAGTAGTAGTAGTAGTAGTAGTAGTAGTAGTAGTAGTAGTAGTAGTAGTAGTAGTAGTAGTAGTCGTAGTAGTAGTAGTAGTAGTAGTAGTAGTAGTAGTAGTAGTAGTACCGGTAGTAGTAGTAGTAGTAGTAGTAGTAGTAGTAGTAGTAGTAGTAGTAGTAGTAGTAGTACTAGTAGTAGAGTAGTATTAGCATCAGTAGCAGCAGCAGCACTAGCAGTAATAGCACTTAGTAGCAGGTGTAGCAGAAGTGCCAAAATGAATAATTAACTTATTTTTACTTAGTTTTTGGTCTGACAATGTTGACAATATCAGCTCTATTGGTTGTAACTGTTACTATATTCTAATAATAGTTCATATCAACCAAACAGACTAAGAATGATGAACTACACTACAGGATACGTCAGTTTTCAGAAATAATTGCTAGAATGGTTTAATTCTGACACCTCATTCGGATCTAGTGACTCCTACAGAACAAATTTCATATAAATTCATCTGAGTCTCTGTAGCTATCCAACGCGACTACAGTCAGTGACAGAAAAAAGTCAAAGTTCAAAATATAGCAGAGTGTAAGCTGGTCTGTACACAGAGGTTCCAGACGACCAGCTGTTATGTGTCAACGATTTTGAAGGGCCTATACTCTGCCTGACAGATTTTCAAGGGGAGAGGGATCCTTCTTTAGAACAGAGACTAATGCAGGTAAAAATGTAATTGAGTTGTTATGAAGCCACTCAGTCCAAACAGGAAATACACGTCATATTCGAAGAGAGATTCTGAGTCCAATATACTTCATTCGAAATGAACAAATGAACGTCTCATGACAATTTAAAGTCAATTCCATTTCATCGACGGACATTTGAAATTGGGCAATAATTTGGTTCCCAAATTGCACATTTTTTTCTTTCATTGCTGCTGTAACGAGAAGAGCTTCAGTGTTCTAAAACGAATTGAGTCATACTTTCGGAAGTTCCGGTCCACATCAACATTCAAAATGTGCAATTTTGAATATGTATGTATGTATGTTACTGTATGTATGTATGTATGTATGTATATTGTACGTATGTATGTATGTATGAATGTGTGTATGTATGTATATATGTATGTATGTATGTATGTATGTATGTATGTATGTATGTATGTATGTATGTATGTATGTATGTATGTATGTATGTATGTATGTATGTATGTATGTATGTATGTATGTTTGTATGTATGTGAGTATGTATGTCAGTGGAAAGACGGCAAGGCAGAGGAGGAGGACGAGACATCTGCTCTCATATGCTGAGGTAAAAAAGATGAAATTGCTGTCACTTGATACTGACGCTGGTGGAAGACGGCTCTTTCCGCATCCGCTTCCTTTTCCGCTTGACCTTCTTCCTCTTCCGCTTCCGCTTCATCTCTCCCTTCCACATCCTTTTCCTCGTCCTTCTCTTCCTCCGCTCTTCCTCTTCTTCTTCTTCAGCTTTATCTCTCATCTCATCCTCCCTCTCCTCTTCTTCTTTTCCTTCTCCTGCTCCTCCTCGTCCTCCTCGTCCTCTTCTTCTTCTTCTTCTTCTTCTTTGCAAAAGTTCATACGATCATCTAAACCTCGATCACCTTTGGTCTAGATGAAACTCGAGCAGAAGAAATTGCATATCCGTAGCATATTAGAGTGACAGATTCTTTTGTTTTTAATTCTCGCAAATAACGCTTTCAATATGTCATTAATAGCATAATAACAGTTGGTATTAATATTTATGACAGCATTATTGTAATTACTATTATAGTTGTTATTGTGACCATTGCTATTATTATTGTTACTATTATTGATGTTGTCTTTATCAATATTGCTATCATGCATCACGCATCATGCGTCGTCGTCGTCATCATTATCACCATCGCTATAATTTATTGCGACACACAGAGATGCAGATGCGAGGTCCATTTTGTCCGTCGCCAAGTGAAGAGCATGTCCATCGAAAGCCATTAAAAAACAAATTCTTCTGACGTTGAATTGTGCCAGGCAACTGAAAATTGGTCTTAAACGGCAATCTCTCCCTCGCAACGACACATAGATTGATTATTAGTAGCCTACGTTCTTCCCCCACATCGCTGCTAATAAATTCCTAGACAATAATATAAAGCACTCTACAAATTGATTCTGTGTAATTATTTTCAGTGAACTTAATCAACAGTATAATTGCTGACTGACTTACCGGGACGCCATGTTGTGCTATGTGACGTCGTCCATAAGCGTATCTTCGACAGCATAACTATCTCATGGATGCAAACACACACACTTACAATGATCACAAGTGGGGAAACTTACTGAGTTTTCTCGACACAAGGAAGTTCACTTACTTTTTGTTAAGCCCTCTACTGCACGCACCATGCAGATTATTCTGAACTAGTCAAGCGCTAGATTTCTTTGAGCCGTGCAAGCAATGTGTATAGCGCTGTGTATAGCGCTGGAGTTCACAGGTGACTGATCAGAAGCATAGGCCACGAAACTATGACGTTTATGGACACGCTCTGTGCACACTCGGCTGTTGCGCTACTCTACAACTGAAGAACATTATATGCAGCTATGTTATAATGTGCAAAGATAGTCGTGTCCTTGATGTGCATGTGTGCTATTTCGAACATGCTCACGCAAGTTTATAACGTGTTCAGCTCAGACACTCAGTTGTATTTAGCCTGAACAGCATATAGTTCCCTTTGAATGTTGGCTATGGCCTATAGATGACACCGGCTTGGATGAAACGATGAGCTCTCAATGAACTCATAAGTCTTGTAAAGCCAAGCACTTCATATGAAAGGCATGCTCTATTGTCCGCTCTATGTATAGATAGGAATGGTGACGCAGACTTTAAGAAAAGGAAGTAAAATGACGATAGGTGAAAAAGACTGAACGAAGTCATTAGAATATGGCATGTAAATGTATTATTATGTACACTTGCACATTAACTGCATAAAACTATAAACTAACAGCCAAAGATAATTAGATTCTATTACTTTATGACAAGTCATGACTGCTGTGTAGGCTATACAAATGTATGCATTCGTCATATTGCAGTTTCTTGCAGAAGGTGCTGCTTGATTTCAGATTGCTTTGTGATAATGGCCATCTGGGCCTGTTTAACTTACAACAGTGCCTGCGATCTCTCCTCTTAACACAATATAACATGACATGACATGACATGACATCGCATAACATAACACAACATAACATAACATAGCATAACATAACATGACATGACACAACATAACATAACATGACATAACAGAACATGGCATAACATAACACATCATAACTTAACACAACATATCATAACACAACATAACATAGCATAACATAACATAACATAACATAACATAACATGACATGACATAACAGACATAACAGACATAACATGATATAACATAACATAGCAAGGGTTTTAATTAAGTGGCTCAGAAGACGCTGGGCTTACGTTAGAACCATGCACTTCAATTTGACGTCCAATATTCCTCGCTTCCTTTTAAACGTGACTGTGTCCACAAAGACAGCGCTGCCATCCTAACCGTTCCACAAGTCTACAACTCTAGCACTAAAGAATTTCTGTCCTAATGTTCCTTGCGGCACGATTTGTACCTGTGACCCTGAATTGCTTTGTTGGCTGTTTGGTGCTAATTCGAATTCACCCGGTGCACTTTTTTAAAAGCTTGCAACGCCAAAACAAACATCTCGAAACATTGCATCGTTTGAAAAACATGCGAATTGCGGTTGTATCGGATTTGTGTGTTAGCCTATTGGCTATCTTCTCTGACAGCAAATATAAGTTGGGAACGTGGGAACATAAGTTGGGAACGTGTGAACATAAGTTGGAAACGTGGGAACATAAGTTGGAAACGTTGGAACGTAAGTTGGGAACGTGGGAACATAAGTTGGGAACGTGGGAACATAAGTTGGGAACGTGGGAACATAAGTTGGAAACGTGGGAACATAAGTTGGAAACGTGGGAACATAAGTTGGAAACGTGGGAACATAAGTTGGGAACGTGGGAACATAAGCTGGGAACGTGGGAACATAGTCGGAAACGTGGGAACATAAGTTGGGAACGTGGGAACATAAGTTGGAAACGTGGGAACATAAGTTGGAAACGTGGGAACATAAGTTGGAAACGTGGGAACATAAGTTGGGAACGTGGGAACATAAGTTGGGAACGTGGGAACATAAGCTGGGAACGTGGGAACATAGTCAGAAACGTGGGAACATAAGTTGGGAACGTGGGAACATAAGTTGGAAACGTGGGAACATAAGTTGGAAACATTCATTCATTCATTCATTCATTCATTTCGTGAATTTATATAGCGCTTCTTCATGAAACCTACTCAGAGGCGCTCCCAGTCCAGCCACAGCTAAAATAATAGGTTTTGAGCGACTTATAAAAAACATGGGAACATAAGTTGGGAACGTGGGAACATAAGTTGGAAACGTGGGAACATAAGTTGGAAACGTGGGAACATAAGTTGGAAACGTGGGAACATAAGTTGGAAACGTGGGAACATAAGTTGGGAACGTGGGAACATAAGCTGGGAACGTGGGAACATAGTCAGAAACGTAAGTTGGGAACGTGAGAACATAAGTTGGGAACGTGGGAACATAAGTTGGAAACGTGGGAACATAAGTTGGAAACGTGGGAACATAAGTCGGAAACGTGGGAACATAAGTTGGGAACGTGGGAACATAAGCTGGGAACGTGGGAACATAGTCGGAAACGTGGGAACATAAGTTGGGAACGTGGGAACATAAGTTGGGAACGTGGAAACATAAGTTGGAAACGTGGGAACATATGTAGGAAACGTGGGAAAAGTCTAAAAGTGTATAGTCTATGCTCCCGTGGGTGCTTACTGGTTAAAAACTCGTCGTTATTTTTAGCCTGTGTTTAAGTCATAAAAGACACCGAATAAGTTTAAAATAGGTCTAACTTAGGTAGGCTCTGGTAACTTTTGTTTGATTGTAATTAAGCCTATTCTTCCCACTATTTCATGCTCCATAACTTCGCCTCTTGAGACTTCGACAATAAATAATCATTCCTTCATTAAACGTTACATTACATTATGTAGCGTAGGCTACAGTAACGGTGTGAGTGGCGCCTCCTTCTTCTCAAGTCGCCTTGCACACAAAAGGATCGCTTCTGAGCTAAGTACTACATGTGCCTTACAAATGTTCAAAAACAATGTAATAAAATACAATATGTCAATACCGAAATACCCAATATTATAATGTAATACCAGAGTTTTTTGTTATCAAACTTCAGCTTACGTTCACTATGTAGGCCTATAGCCTAATCTAAACCTTATAACTGTGTTACAGTCCCGTAAACCTGTTTTTTAACGGATTATCGTAGGGCATGTAATTAACCAATGTAGCTTGGCTGTAATTATGCACACGCAGTTGCAGTGGCGTCTAACCCCCCCACCTGGAGTGGGAGAACGAACCCCCCCATTTTGCCGACATGCAATTTTTGTAAGAGACTCGGGTCACTCAGAAGTTCAGCAGAGTGATATGTATATTAGGCCTATATCATCATGTAGACCATTGCAAAAGTTTCTAAAAGTTAAAACCTGAAAAATGAGAACAATAAAAATCCATTAATATAATTTGTGATTTGACTAGTAGTGACTTTCAGGTTAAAACATTAAACAGCTAAAAAAAACATCAGCGACCAGAATAGTTGTTTGGAGTTGAATTTGGCTATAACTTTAATCATAGAGTCTACATATGCTATAGAGTATAGACTATTGATTGCAAATTTCACGCAAGCTACATTGTAGAAAAATGACTACGGTATAGACATTGTTTAAATTATAATATCAGCTGCGCAGAATTATAGGCTACTAGCTGCAGATCAAATGCTTTCTCAGCACTGGCGACAAGGCAGCTAAGCTGTTAATAATGGCATCGCTGGGAATATTATCAGCCAAATCCTTTTCACTGGCAATCAGCATCAAACTGGAGAAATATTCATCTCCCATTGTGGAACGCAGACGAGTCTTGATGAGTTTGACCTTAGACATAGCGCGCTCAGCTGAGGCACTTGTTACGGCAACAGTCACTAGTATTTTGTATAAAAGCTTATGTGGGCGCTGAAGAAATCTTTCGATTGCGATTGCGATCACAAATACAAAATGCGACCAAAACAAATTATTTACGTGGAAGAAATAAAATTACGGGAAACCGATCATAATGATATAGGCCCAATGCTGTTTGTCACTTTCTCATGAATTTAGGGGGTTAATTGTCTATCTATCTATCTATCTATCTATCTATCTATCTGTCTGTCTGTCTGTCTGTCTGTCTGTCTGTCTGTCTGTCTGTCTGTCTGTCTGTCTGTTAGTCTGTCTGTCTGTCTGTCTGTCGGACAGAGTCTGTCTGTCTGTCTGTCTGTCTGTCTGTCTGCCTGTCTGTCTGTCTGCCTGTCTGTCTGTCTGTCTGTCTATGTAAATCTATCTATCTATCTATCTATCTATCTATCTATCTATAGTAATTTATTCATTATTCATCATTATTCGTTATTAGAATTCATATAGCGCCTCTTCAAAAAACTATTCAGAGGCGCTCCCAGCCCAGCCACGACTAAAGAAAAAGATTTAAGGGACTTGAGAAATAGAGATTGACTGGTCAGGTGGAGGAGATGGAGGTTTGGAGAGAGGTCATTCCAGATTGACGACCCCACAACCGAGAAGGCTCGGCGCTGTCTGGTAGCTAAGCGAGCCCGTGGAAAAGATATATATATATATATATATATATATTTATAGCTATTTATATAGCGCCCCTTCAAGGAATCTACTCAGAGGCGCTGCCGACCCAGGTCCGGTCAAAAAGAAAAGTCTTAAGCAATTAATCTATAGAATAGTATGCGTGTAGGCTATGTGAAAAGCTGTTCTTAATAGAGAGGGCAAATGTGCAATTGCACTATTTTCATTGCACTTACCAGCACAATCCTGCTTGAAGTGATTTCAAAAACCAAAAGATTACTTTTAAAATAATTTACCGCACAGCACTTTATTCACGATATTATTTGTTTACAATTGTCTGCAATACTCTGTAGGTCTTCGTTTGAATATGCGGAATATGACTCCCCATCCATATCGTAAGTTCGTAACCTATATGAGAACTTATACAGCGCCTCTTCCGGTACTAGCTATCCAGCGAAACAGGCCCTAGGATAATTATAAGAAAGACTTCAAACAGCGAAGGCTGAAGATATCACTCCCCCCATCCATTAAGATCTTATCAAGGTGTGTGGATTGATCTTGAGATCTTACCACAGATAAAGGTCGGTCATTCCACATAGAAGGGTCTACATTCTACAATGGCAAAGGCTAGGTGTTGGGTTATGGTAGTCCTTGCCGAGAACTAATAGGAGATCAATTAAGAGATCAGCAGACCGTAGACAGCTGGAAGAGACTGTGAAGAGGGGTCTGTGCATCTAGTCACAAAGGCATTTAGGAGCTTGTCCATTTAGAGTTTACATGTATGTATTGTATGCTATATATATATATATATATACATATATATTTATATGTATTATATGCATATACATGTATATATATATATATATATATATTCATTAGCTATATCCGCATGACCGCTATCTCCCTGCAGTCTTGCATGATTACCGGTATATATTATTCTTGGACGTATAACATCATAAATTCATCGCGACCGTCGTATCATTAATTTTATTGCCTTCATCACCTGCCATGGCTTGGGCTTTGGCTTGACTCCGTCAGTAACCGTGACAAGTGAATTCTGCCACTAATGTCCATAAGTTGACACACACCCTACCAAATAATTATGTGACTTCAAGCGAACCGTGGTTCATTAGTCTGAGACACCATGTGTTTTCGATACTTACATGATGCACAAATATTTTGATTTTCGTATTCCAGGTCCTTATAATCGAAATTCAGCAACCCCCCCAATCTACACCAAAAAATGCCAAACCCCCCCACTTTTAGTAGCCGTGGGAGAACGTTCTCCCAACCCCTCCATTGGTAGACGCCACTGCGCAGTTGTATATTGTGAATCGTGTTGTAGCACGCGTGAAGTTGCAGTTTTTCAATAGCTTACGTTTCAACGCAGCTTAACAAGGTGCGTATTGTTTACGGAGGTCACAGCATGATCTATGAAGAATGAAGATGGTGAGTATGATATGTTATCAGTACAGAACGATAGCATGATGACCTCGTAATATGCGTTAAATTCATGTACGAGCATTGCATTCACCAGATGGCAGAAGACACGCGGAAGATCGGATAAAAACCGAAACGGTTTTCCCCTTGCGGTTTTTGGTTGTTGAAATTAAATGTGCTTCATACAGAAGTTAAAATGCAATTTCAAGCCCATTATAATAATTATTGTCTAACTATAATAGTCCACGTGTTAATGTAGTAATTAGTCATGGCTATGACATTCTCAGTGGATAACATAGTGAATCTTTGGCGTCAAGAGTGGAGGTTGACACATTAGATAATAATCTGCAAATTAACACTAGAGACATGGGCGCCCGCAGAAATGTTTGCCGGAGGGGGCACAACACAATGGTCACGGTCATTTTTTTTTAGCAAGAGCCTGAAAATGCAAACGGAAAATAAAGAACACGGTTATATTTTACAGAGCTTTCTACTTTCTAGATGTCAATTTTTTAGTTTCAAGTTGTGTAGGCCTGTAGGCCTAATTAGTAACATTAGCGCTTTAGTGCGACTAAATTTGGAGTAAATTTACTAATAAAAACAAAAAAGTATTAGTTAAAACATGGAATCGATTTTCCAGAAGGTGGGCCCCCTCTTGCTCCTATGTGCGGGCGCCCATGACTAGAGAGAAACCTCTGGAAAGAGTTGATTTACTTGCTGATTTAGCTGCATTGTAATTGTCTATTGTTTATTAATAGGCCTAAGCTTTTTCCTTAATGATCTTTGTGTTCCTGCAATTGAATGAATTGGCTGTCATGCGATATTGGTTTTTTACACGATTACTATGTGACCATCTGCGGGATTGTCCATCCCTTCTTAGCCTCTAATTGAAAACCAAACTGTATTAAATTTTTACATTCCCTGTTATAACTGTATCACATTTTATAGTTCAGGAAATAAACACGAATAAAATTAAACAAACCTCACAGATCTATCTGGCAATCAGAAGCAAACAGTGGCACAATGCGTGTCAGCTATACTTGGCTGTCTCTCAGCCCTGTCCCCACATGCACCACACCGACGACGTGTGATAACAGTTTACATGAACTTTTCTACACATGTCTCACTGGTCATATTATGTGAACGAAGGAATGGTTATGCCACCTCTATTGCGTGACCTTTCAGGAAGTAAATTCTGGAAATTTTATCGTTAAAAATGATACTCTACCAGACATCATTAATCATTTTCTGAGCAGACTATCGCGAGTCAGAAAGGAATGTGAAGCTATTCAACAGAGAGCGTAATATCAAACTGACACCACTGTTCGCCGGGGAGTGTAATGTTTTTGCCATATTTGACACCACTGTTCACCAGGGGCGCATGGAGCGCTGTCGCCGAATGAGTCGATTCTGACGCTAGTTTTGGTCATCGGTCATAGGCCTACAACTCTTTTTGGAGACATTAATACCTAAAAACAAACGCCACCCTCCCCTAAAAGTTAACAGTGACTAGAACTATAATAATTATAATTATACATGTAGGTTAGCCTACAAAATAAATGAGCACCTGCGTCAAAAATAAAACCGCAAATTGTACATTTGAATAGGCTCCTTCTCGCTCCACTGCTGTTCGCCGTTGAATACCTAGTTTTAGTTGCGTTCTGCACAGAAAGCAGTTCATGGCGCTATAAAAAGTTCTCAAAAGACGTGGCCTACTAATGAAGCTGATTCCTTTATTCCTTAATACAAGTAGGTCTAGCCTATAGATATGATAATATTGATGCACGTGCACTGCCGTGCAGTTACGCTTCATGCCTATAAATTTCTAAAGCGCTACGTACTCTGAAGCTAAGCGCATGGCACCGGCCTATTCACGAGCGCTATTTTTGGATGGATTATCCTGTATAATGTATATCCTGTTAGTACAATTAATTATCAGTGTGTAATTGTAATATTGTGTTAAACTTAGATTTATATAGCGCCTGTCTCCAACAGAGACTACTCAGAGGCGCTACCGATTTGACAGGCATGCAAGAACATGAAACCGCAGTCAAAGGAAATGGTCGGATGCATCTAATAACAGAGACACTGAGACATGCATTTACAAGGATCTTTAGATGCGAAGGCATGCTGTCGCTTTTCAGATGTTCTCCGCTGATTATCATCGACACGCAGCGTTAGAAGATATGGTGTCCATTACAGAACGATGTCAATGGACGGCACCAAGAATAGACAGCCACCACCACCAGCATCACCAGCAGCATCACCACCACCAGCATCAGCAGCATCAGCAGCAGCAGCAGCAGCAGTAGCAGCAGCATGAGCATCCACCGTTGTTCCGCCGAGTAAACACAACGATGCGGTCTATGTTTGCATCGATGGATGGCAAATGAGAGAGCCAGGCCATGAGAGCGGACGACGATGCTGATGCTGATGCTGCAGAGGAGGAGGCTGAGTGAGGAGGAGCATCCAGTTGCAAAGACGGATGCGGGGATGCTGCTGATGCTGCTGCTGCTGCTATCGTAGACACGCATCTGAGAACAAACGGCAGGCCTGTTGCGCATGCGCTGCGGGTTTTTTTGCGGAAGCACTTTATGGGACAGAAAGTAATAGGAGCAGGAGGATCAGCAGCAGCAGCAGCTGTAGTCGCAGAAGAAGAGGCTCATAGAGACAGGAGAGGAGGAGGAGGAGGAATCGATTTAAATGGATGCTGAGACGAGGGATGCTGCGTAGCAAACGTGTTGACATGCTATTCACGGAACAACTCGTCTTCTTTGTCATGACTCAAGTCTTTCTCTACAGTAAGTGAATGACGTCAATTGTACTTCGAGACTTTATAAAATTCGTGTCTTTAGAAATTCTTATTGTTTGAAATGAATGGCTGCAGCCTGTTTTGTTTGAGAGATCTCGACTTGCAAAATGATTGATGTGTGCTGGTTTGAGTAGGCCTATAATTTTGATTGTATTGAGACTTTTTGAGAAGTCGTTTACACGCATGGAATTGTTCTGTGCAGTGACTATTCGAATAATTTTAATGATAATAAATAATACGAATTGAGAGGATCGATTCAGGGACTGCAATGCAATTTAGATGGGCCACAAGAAAACCTCTTCTTACGATGCGTTTATGCAGACCTGCACGCTACTCAAACCTCAATACTCTTCAATACTAAGTAGGCCTAGGCGCATTTATACAGGTCTGTGTACTGATTCTGAGTGATTCATATATGTAATAGCATAGGCGTAGGAGACGGGGGTACAGAGGGGGCAAATGCCCCCCAAATTTCGGGCAAGTCTGATTTTTCGGGCAAGCAGACCCGGACAATTTTTAAAAAAAATTTAATCCTTTTTTATATTTATTTTCCGGGTCTTTTTGCCCGAAAAATCAGACTTGCCCGAACAAAGAAGGTCGTCAGACCTTTCGGGCAAAAAGTAACGAGAAATTTCAGAAGATTTCGGCCGGATGACTAAAAAAAGGTCGTCAGAATTTTCGGGCAAACGTAACGGAAATTTTTCTTGAGATTTCGGCCGAACGAAAAACATTTTCGGGCAAAAGTCTCATTTTTGCCCCCCCCCCAACGCTGAAATGTCCCCTACGCCTATGTGTAATAGCGACATATAATTACTAGAATCTCCAAACATGATCATCTTAGAGTTCTCTATGAAGTGCAATAGTGCATCTTTAACTAAGCTAAATGCCTCTCAAGATGTTTATCGCGAGAAATTGATTTTTTTTTAAGTGTAAAATTGTTCCAGGTGAACAGTCCCTTGTAGCAGAAAGGTAATTGATCCATGTATTAAAGGTGATGTTTCTATTTAATGTGATGTACATGTATAATCCAATCTAAATTCAAAGACGTCACTGAATAGATGAGAGGAAGAGAGGAAGGCAATTGTTTGCTGAGCAGGTCCAGAACAAAGAGGACATGTTAGGTCATCTCGTTAATATGAAAAAGATTGGCATTATGCATTATAGGCTATACTCAGACGGGTCTCAGAATGTCTTTCTTGTACAAGAACTTCACGACCACCTTAGATTCAATTTTGGGTTCTTTTGCAGCTCCGATTTAGATGCAATTTTTAGTCAGAACGAGGTCAACTCTACGAAATATTATGCTATGATAGAATATTATTCTGTCCGAAGAAAACGCAAATCGCAAAAAATTCGGCAACGAGCAACTGACTATCTAAAACGAGCTGCAACTCCGAAGTTATAGAAACCCACAAAGTCATTAGGTACTTTCTTCCAGGTGTGTGTGCGTATAGCCTACATGTGCGTCTTGTGCGAGCGCGCAATTTCCGCTGATAATAAAACCTGCATGATGCAGAAAACCGTGTCTGAAGAAGATGGCGCTGGATTGGCTGGAACGACTACATGGGAAGACGAGACCGACAAAAGATGGAGAAATGCCAACCTCAAAAGACGAAGGTCGTTTGGAGGCAACGTCGACCAAATTGCTTGGAGGCAGCGGATAACCTAACATCTAGAGCGGAAGATGAGGACGAAGAATTCTCCAGCACTTATAGCTGCATCTTCCAAGAAAGACCCGTCCGGACTCACCTTATAATTATTTGATTTATTCACAGTAATTGCGTTCGTCTTGGAGTGTAGAGCGCAGGCTGCAGTCTGAAACGATATTCGCATCCAGCAGCAAATTCGCTTTAAATCTATCAGCATGGCTGCTGCGTCTGCTAAGTCATTGGTCAGAAAATATAGAAATAATATACAGAGAGATCTACGATAACCAACGAAATATAGATCTAAGTGGAAGGAAGAATTATGCGGGCTACCAAAAGGGAGAGATGATTTGGAGACAGAGGAAATTAGGGAAGAGAAAAATAGGAAGAGAAAGCTTGATGGAGAAAAAATGAGAACAATGAATTCAGCAATGTCTGGGGATGAATTAAAGAATCACAGAAAGGAAAGCATAGGGGGTGTAGAACAGAAAACGAGGAAGAGAAAATGAAATAAATAAATAAGGAGATTTCCTGAACAGAAAAGAAGCACAAAAACTATAAAGCGACGAAGAAAAAGAACAAATGAGACAAAAACGAAAATGACACAAAACTGATGAAAAAAAGGCGCACAATAATGACCGCAATGAATCTTCTGCTTTTTTTCCATCCAAGGAAGACGACAGCAAAGAAGAAACAGGGCGATAATATACGAGGCAAACGAAGGAACGTAGACAGGAAATAAGCACAAAATAATGGAAATAAAACCGGAAAGCGAGCTGCAAGAATGAAAAATATATTTCCGATGGTTCGAAGAATATTCTTCTATTATTCTATTTAAATATCCGGGTATCGCTATATTTGCCATTTGCTGATTGTCATCTCCACGGTTCAGACGGACAGATCATTAGAAGGGTTGGCTGCTGGGGGGAGGAGAGGAGGGTCCGTCTCATGACGAACGTAATATTTTATTTATAAGAAAACAAGATGAGAGGAGTCTGGGTGCTGTCCATCTGCAGTGATGATGGTGAATATACTTACGAATGCATATCTGAAGCAATGACTGAGGCAGATGCGGCGGCGGTGGTCGTCCTATTATCTGTCTGTCTCTTTCATGTCTCAATTTCCATGCTTCGTACAGCGATCATCATCGCGATCATCACTAATGTCAGTTGCATCAAGGGACGTTCTCTCCGGAAACTGCTTAGCTTCGTCCCTTTGAAGGCCTATAATAATACATGCCGGGTTATTTACTCAACACTTTCGGAATAATTATCGAATAATATGAGTTGCATGTTTGCGGCGTAGTTTCACATACAAAAAATCTTCGCTTACAATTTAAAAATGGGGCAAATCCGGGTGATACACACATACACAGCAGTGACATCACCATGCTGCATGTCGAAGCACATTAAAAAGAAAACAATTCGTTTGAACTGTGAACATAATAATGTCATTGATGGCGGTATAACGAATTAATATTATTATATCTATCCCCACCTGAAAGCTATTCTGGGGCGGGGGGACTAATTGTCAAGACTCTGCAGCTGCAACATAATACACTAGATGCCATACATAAGCTGCATTTGAAGCTATAGATAGGGGCTTCGATTGCATGGCATATAAATAATTTGTGAGGGTTTTGAGTGTATGGCATATAAATAATTTGTCATTTTAATCTGCATCATTTGTCAAAGATAACACGTCAGATCACAATGGCAGCATCTTCTTTCCCTAACATGTCAGAGAACATGATTTATCATGGACCGCATATCGATAGACTTTCACTGTCAAGCCTATGCCCCTCCAAGCACATATATATATATATATGTATGTATATATATGCATATATGATACGCAATTACGTATATATATATATATATAGGCCTAATATAGCATTTACGTAGCCTATGTAATATGTATGCATTGTATGGTATTATCTAATATACAGGGTGCGCCAAAAAAAATAACCCCCCTAGGTTTTTCCCCAATATCTTGGCCAAAAGTAAAAATTTTAAAATGAAATTTTACAGGCTTGTAAACAATTCATATTTACATACGTTGGCCAGATTTCATCAAAATATTTCAAACGGAACAAAAGTTATGCCACTTTTAGGGAGGTCACCCCCCGTTTTTTGACGCTTCAAAAACAAAACGCAATTTTTTGAAGGTTTTTTGCTAATTTTTGGCCAAAAATAAGAATATCGAAATTAAATTTCTTAGTCTTATAGACAATTCATATCTACACATGGTGGCCAGATTTCATCACAATATCTCAAGCAGAACAAAAGTTATGCTACTTTTCGTGAGACCACCCACCGTTTTTTGACGATTCAAAGGCGAAACGCAACAAAAATTAACAAAAACACAATTTTAGTAAGTCTCATCTCAAATAACTTTGTCAAATGAACTTGGTAATGCTTCACAACTTGTGTTCGATGTGCCCACCACCAGTGCCAACACATCTTTTGAGTCTCTTGGCAAAGTTCTTGATGGACCTGTTGATTAATCCGACAGATTCTTTATTATTCCTTATTTGCCAATTTGATTGTCATCTTGCTAAGCGACTTCTCAGTGACGTGCAGCTACGCTGGTACCTTTTTCTTTTTTAAATAGTAATAATAATGATCATCGGTCAATATCAAGGCTATTTGATAATAATTATTTGAGATGAGACTTAATAAAATCGTGTTTTTGCTGCGTTACATCTTTAAATTGTCAAAAATTGGGGGGTGGCCTCACTAAACGTGGTATAACTTTTGTTGTTTTAAAAATATTTTGATGAAATTTGACCATCATATGCAGATATGAATTGTCTTCAAGCCTGTAAAATTTCATTTCGATATTTTTACTTTTGGTCAAGATATTGGCCAGAATAATTAGATTGGATTTTATTTCTTTTTGTTGCGTCGCGTTTTTGAATCGTCGAAAAACGGTGGGTGGCCTCACTAAAAGTGGCATAACTTTTGTTCTGATTAAAATATTTTTATGAAATCTGGCCATCATGTGTAAATATGAATTGTCTTTAAGACTGTAAAATTTCATTTCAAAATTCTCACTTTTGGTCAAGATATTGGCAAAAATCTTAGGGGGGTTATTTTTTTGGCGCACCCTGTACATTATAAATAATAATTTCATGTTATAATGTAGCTTGTGGTCGTATGCAATGTTATAATATACACAATATAATTATATATATATATATATTATATATATATATTATATATATATATGCAGCTGACGTGTGTGCGTATGTATAGCCCAAGCGTCGTGCACACGTGGTGAGAAATCATATCATGGCGGAGCGTGTTTAATCTGCTGATGGGAAAATATCTGCAGCTAGATGCATGAGATGAGGATGGGGTGCAGATCCTGATGGCATCGTCTGTAAATAGACACACAACAGCAGTAGAAGCAGCACCAGAAGCAGAAGCAAAAGCAAAAGCAAAAGCAGAACCAGAAGTAAAAGCAGAAGCAGAAGCAGAAGCAGCACTAGAAGCAAAAGCAGAAGCAGAAGCAGAAGCAGTACAAGAAGCAGAAGCAGAGGCAGAGACAGCACCAGAAGCAGAGGCAGCACCAGAGGTAAAAGCAAAAGCAGCAGCAGGAGCAAAAGCAGAAGCAGAAGCAGAAGCAGAAGCAGAAACAGAAGCAGAAGTAGAAACAGAAGCAGAAGCAGAAACAGAAGCAGAAGTAGAAACAGAAGCAGAAGCAGAAGCAGCACCAGAAGCAGATGAAGAAGCAGAAGCAGAAGCAGAAGCAGCACCAGAAGCAAAAGCAGAAGCAGATGCAGAAGCAAAAACAGAAGTAGAAGCAGAACTAGAAGCAAAAGCAGATGCAGAAGCAGAAGCATCGTTATTTGACTGTTGTCAGCTGATACACGAGACAGTCAAGACATACATGTACATGTACATGTAGGCAGCTATTAGGAAGCAAATGAACCAAGCGATGGTTCCCTGCGAAGACAAGAATGCTGCAGCAGCTGGTTGTACGTCTGCCTGTATGAAAGGTCATACACAGGGAACCAGCGGCATATATATATTTTTTATACATGTATATATATAAATATGTATACATGCATGTATATATCCGCTACGAAAGGACATGGTTTCAGTTTTCCATATTGTCTGTAGGAGACATCGATCGTCCATGTTTGCCTCCGAGTGCTTTTGAGAGGTGCTTAAAAGGCGCTATATTAAATGTCCTCGGACATGTTTGCATACATGCTTGCATACATAGCCTATATGCATACGGATAGACGTACGTACAAACGTATATGCCACTATACAATCACTTAATATATGGTCCATGTATGTATATGTATAAATAATTTAGATGTATATTATTGTTTTATACGGGATGAACTGCACGTACTGCAGCCTATATGCAGAAACACATTGAGTTTAAGATTATAATGCTCATGCGTAATAATGTCTAGCAGTCAAAGCTACGATTTTGTGTTTGCCATTGCTATACATACCAGACCGTACATGTAAATTACATCGCTCTACCGCGCATGGCTGTCCTTATGACTCGAACCTCCACAGACCACAGTGCTGAATAAAAGCTTTGCTATTGTAGTTGGTCCATCTTTCTGGAATAAGTTCCCAGACCAGAGCACGCCAGCCCGTAGTCCTGGTAATTAATTTTAACAACTATAGCAATCAGCGTTATTAAGTTCGACAGAGAGTACAGTTTTAACTGTTTTGTTAACAGCGCAAAAACTTTTGTCTCCTGAATGGACATTGGAAGACTGCTCCAATGCTCCATGAACGTGGACCGGCGATCCGAAAGGCTCTCTCACCTGTTTTATTTGTTTGTTGTGGGAATGCTGTAGCACATGCTTGGCTCCTATTGCACTGTACTTAGTGGCTCATGATTGTAGCATAAGACTTTTGTGTGCAATAAACAAATTCATTCGTTCATTCAATGGATAAATCAACTGACTTTGATGATCACATCTGCGACCTATTAGGATCTTCTGCCAGTTGTCTGATAGATCTACTGTCCGCGAGGTATAGTGTGGTGCACACACTGCACAGTCGTTGAGCATTTAGACATCAAGATGTAAAGTTTGAATTTAATGCGCTCTCCTATATATACTCCGAGCCACTGAACCTGGTACCGGATTGCGGTTGAAATGTGGTCGAAATTTTTATTCGCAAGACGGATGAAACGTATAATTGATGACCGCCTGAAGTCGAATGATGATGCTGCGCTGTGGCCAGCCAGCAAAGGCGACATTGCAGTAATCGATTCAAACTTTGCACCAGATGGCGTGTCACATCCTGTGTGAGAGAGAGCGAAACACAGACTTCAGCTGTCTCAGTATTGCAAAGCTGGTTCCCACAACTCCCTCAATATATGTGACGTCATTGGTAGGTCACTGTCGAGAAAATCCGAGATCGCGGACCTCATTCTTTGGTTCGACAGCATGCCTGCCAATGACGAATGTGCTGCGATATAACTCAGCCACCATGTTTGAGCACGATCACCAGAGGAATTCCGACTTCAAAAAATTGAGCTGAAATCGATTGCATTTCATCCAGTCACTGATGCAGCTCGTTGAGACGGACAAAAATATTCTGCTCCGTTCGGGTGATTTTTTCGCCTATTGCACTGGTCGATAAACGTTACAGTCGAAATGACATAGACACAAACTCCTACGTGATCCAAGGTCATTTCAGGGTTAAATGGTGAAAATCGATATTAAAAGTTGATCCAAATTGGACTGTTTGTTCTTTTGGAATAAAAAGATTAAACTGACGTTGGGCCAAAACCACATGTCCCTAGGTTGTACGTGCCTACCATCCGGGTAATTTAAGGGACCAGACCACATCGGGATTCGTGTAGTTGGCCGATGAAGGAGGAGAATGAGCATGAAGAAACAGGGTGTCATTTGATAAAGATGGCTGCCAACAGATTTTACGAGATTGCTCAGAGGGGGGGGGGGATATTCGATAGTCAAAGTAAGAAGAAAAGTGAGACTCGGACGGACCCTAAGAACTTAAATCAAATGTAGAATGAGGAAGAATGTTGAATGACTTCTTAGAATCGACGATGAAATGCGTAGGCGCTAAACAAATCGAAAAAATAAAGTTTATCTGTCTAATCAGTGCGAATGTAAATGATACACACGCTGTGGGAAGAGATACAGTCTCAAACAACGTTTTTATGACTGTGGACCAAAACGCGAGATGTCTACGCTTCAGTCGTCACAGACTCAGTCATTAAGTCTTCGATCTATTCTTTTTCTATATACTGCTCTATGGTGTCTTCTATTTCTTTTTCTATATACTGCTCTATGGTGCATTGAGTTCTACCAGCGCCGACGATGTTCTACGAATATTTAGCCATGAAGACTCGTGAAGCCTTTCCGCCTTTCTGCGTCTATAAAGGCGCGCCATAAATTCTCGGTCGGGAGCGCGAATTGGACGCTTGTGATGCGGAATGTTTGTCGATTGCAACTTTCTGTCTAATTAGCAAAAGTCATTTGTGCTGCGTCGGCAGATAATATTTTGTGATGCGATGATTTATCGCTTGTTTGCTTCAAAGGCCAGGCATCGTCGTCAGCATCATTATTAATGATAGCAAAAGCAACATTATTATCATCATCATTACATCTTCGTAAGCGCCACCAGTCTCTTCCTCATGATCACCATGACTACAATCGACTGTAATTGTATTCACCACCACCCCCACCACCACCACCACCACCACCACCACCACCACCACCATCGCCACCACCACCATCACCACCACCACCACCACGACCAGCACCACCAACACCTCTCCTCCTCTTTCTCCTCTTCTTCATCATCATTCTCAAACATATTCTGAGACACTTTCTAGTCCTCCATTAAGATTTCGTTCTACACAGTTTCTCCCCTTCTCCTGATTCTTCCACAATCTCCTCTCAATTTTCCAGTCCATCTTTCGGTTATACTCCACTCTACCGTTACATATTTGTGTCCATTCCATGTTCAGTCCAATACCCCATTTCTATTATGCTCTGACTCTTCCTGCAACCATATCCCTCTTTACATTCCTCCTCCATTTCCTCTTCCTTTCTCAATTCTCATCTACACCACCGTTCAATCATACTTCATCCTTCCCACCTCTTCCTACTCCTGCATTTTCCATTGCACCTCCTTCTCGTCTTCCTCCTCGCAATCGTTTCTCTTCATTCCATGCATTTATCATCTCCTCTCGTTCCTTCGTCCTCTGGTTCCTTCTCCCCCCACCTCTTCCTTTACCTCTTTCCCCACCTCTCCCCCACCTCTTCCTTTACCTCTTCCCCACCTCTTTTCCCATCTCTTCCTCTACCTCTTCTCCCACCTCTTCCCCCACCTCTTCCTATACCTCTTCCCCCACCTCTCCCCCACCTCTTCCTATACCTCTTCCCCACCTCTCCCCCACCTCTTCCTTTACCTCTTCCCCCACCTCTTCCCCACCTCTTCCTTTACCTCTTCCCCACCTCTTTTCCCATCTCTTCCTCTACTTCTTTCCTCACCTCTTCCTCTACCTCTTCTCCCATCTCTTCCACCACCTCTTCCTCTACCTCTCCCCCACCTCTTCCTTTACCTCTTCCCCACCTATCCCCCACCTCTTTCTTTACCTCTTCCCCACCTCTCCCCCACCTCTTCCTTTACCTCTTCCCCCCACCTCTCCCGCACCTCTTCCTTTACCTCTTCCCCACCTCTCCCCCCCTCTTTCTTTACCTCTCCCCCACCTCTTCCTTTACCTCTTCCCCACCTTTTTTCCCATCTCTTCCTCTACTTCTTTCCCCACTTCTTCCTCTACCTCTTCCCCACCTCTTTTCCCATCTCTTCCCCCACCTCTTCCTCTCTATTTCCTCTTTTTCTTCCACGTTCTTTCATCTACGGCGATAATCATAACATATACTCAACTTACGGTCATAGAATTTCTGCACGTGATTGCCGACATTACGACGCACACAAAAGAAAATTGCAAGATGCCACATGATATTATATAACATATATTTTAATATAGGCCTAGGCTGTATAATAATAAATACGTGTATATACATGCAGACTATAGTCTCATATAGCTGAAGCAAGCATGAATGAAAAGTACACACGAAAAATCACGTGTCCATAATGTAGCTTCATGTGACTTCATTTTAACGGTTAATATGCATTATATGGTGGAACCAATTATACACACATGAAAATACGCATAAATTATGGCCTCATACAAGCACAATCCAAAGACACGTTGCCACACATAAATTAAACATTTTTTCTGCCTTTATATTCTCATTGGTTCATTTCACTGGTTATCCTCATTGTAACAAAACGATGGGGCTGCGTGCATTTATTAATAATATGCCAACGAGTCTATAGACTATATAATATTATACACTGTGTCCCAATAAATCAGGCCCCCCTTTTACAATGTGAATAAAACTGGCAAATAATCATCGACTGTAAAAATTTCAAAACTGTTTTCATCCTGAGATAATTATCTACAAATTGGTAATTTATGAACGGCCATCACTGAAAAATTACGTCACAATGACGTCGTTAATTTACATATCGAAACCAAATGTCAACAAAAATCGTTGTGTTCGGTAGGCCTACTTAACATTTAAATTCTCTGATGCAAATGACGTAATTGTGACGTCAATGTTCATGCCAGAAACTTCATATTTGAATAAGTGGAAGATAATTTTCTCAGGATAAAAACAGTTTTGAAATTTTGAAAATCGATTTAGATTTGTCTATTTTACTCTCATTATAAAAAGGGGCCCCGATTTATTGGGACACAGTGTAGTTCTTATAGATGCAACGTTAGCATATGCCACATACTACATTGGCAATGGTAATGTGTGGGTTCTCATTTCTTATTTTCACACTGGTGCTCCTTGATTAATAAAAAAAACTGTTTTCGGTTTTCCATCTCCCCTTCTCCTTCTATGCTTCTTCCTCCTCCTCTTTCTTCCTCTGTTCCCATGTCTTCTCGCTTTTCTTCCCTGTTCCCATTCCCGTGTAATTAAGTTCTTATTATAAGGCGTAGTAGTTCTAGAATCGTGCATGCATCATTAATTCGAACGAGAGACGACAGATCAAATCAGAGACAATTAGTCGAACGATGGATTACGATGGCGACCATTAAGCCATGCAAGAGTTAGCCATCTGATGACTCCCATTTCAATCGCAAACAGACGACGCCAACCAACACGCAGTCTCGAGGCTCTATACTTCAGCCTCCGTCTATTCGAAAAAACCATCTCCATTCTCATGCACAGGGATCCCATCCCTATTTAACCACTGCAACATTCTATAGCTACTATACTGCTAAAGTATGTATTAGGCCTGTATATTTTTCTATATGTAGGCCTATCTGTTTAGGAAACGCCTGAGGACTTTACTATTCGTTAGCGGCAGTGCTAACTATATGGTCGGGAGCGCTACTGAATCTGTGAGCGGCGCTATACAAATGTTCAATAACAATTACAAATTACAATTACAATTAATTATCTATGCATGTGTGCATGTGTATGGCGTTGCCGTTGTTGGCTTGCCACAGCGCAATATAATTCAGCCTCAGGCGCTCATCAATGCAGCTGCTCGTCTGATCGTGCGATAAAAACAAAGTTCGACCACATTTCAACCTCGCCATCGAAGACCAAAACTTAAGTCTTTCACATCCATTCGGAATTATAGACACGATCGCATCGAATTCCAGCTTTGCATCGTGATGTATGAGAGACTGCTGCCTCAGCTGCAGTTATTGCGCACCAGACGATCCTCCTCACAGGTCTCGACCTCGATCAACAAACTCTCCACCGATGTAGACGACGTTTCTCCATCAAAAAATAAAATGGGGATCTGGGGGCGTTTGGGTCGCTGACCCAGTGACCCAGTGACCCATGCGCCGGGTTCAATCTTCCAGCATCAATTCAGAAAATAAAAGCTAAAACTGTACTTGCTCTCGAGCTAGCAATTACGCTGACTGTTTCGTGTAGGCTAAACCATCTTATAAAAGTAGCTTGCTACTGACAATGCTGTAGAAGCTGTCGTACTTGCAATAATATTATACAATACAATACAATGTGTGTGTATTTTGCATGGGTGCGTGTAAAATATAGACACACATTATGTATGTTTGCGTGTGTATGCTTGAATCGTGATATGGCAAATTATTGAGAGTCTTAATGCACACCTACCACGACAGAAAGATTAGTTAGGAACTATAGCTTAAAACACAGAAATGTGACAGAATATTACACACTAAAACTGAAATACAAAGAATTAGGAACTGTAGGCCTAACTACAACAAACAGAATTACAAACTGTGACTATAGGCCTACATGTAGGCTATACAACTGGGCCTCTGCTTTCCACAAAAACCTTTGCAAGTTTGCACAAAGGAGCTAGATTCAAATGTAGATAATTTCGTTTATTAAAGCCTGAGTGAATTAGGCTATACAACTGGGCCTCTGCTTTCCACAAAAACCTTTGCAAGTTTGCACAAAGGAGCTAGATTCAAATGTAGATAATTTCGTTTATTAAAGCCTGAGTGACAAGCCGCAACTACATGTAGTCACAACAGAAAGAAAAAATGCATCGGTTCTGGGAGGTTTTTTTTATAAGAAATGCCGCTTGTTGTGTGTAATTAATGGCATCTACATTCTACGCGAGATATCCCGTTTAATTAAGACTAGATGATGGACTAATCGGAAATGCAAAATAGTCAGAAAGTCAGGCCCCGCCGCAGAGATAATGCATTCATAGCTGTAATTGAATCTAGCGCCGATTACGAAGGCTTAGGAAACAAGTGTCGCAGACACGTGAATAGAGAGACAACGGTATACACGGTGTGGCGTGTTAGAGAAAGAGCGAGGCTGGATGATTTATGGACTGGGATGGAGTGATTTAAGAACAGAGTAAGACAGGGAAATACAGTGAGAGAAGATAAACAGACCCACAGAGACCAGGAGATACCATCGAGAGAGGGAAAGTAGAGGCACAGGAGAACAGACATAGACAGATAGAGGTGTCAGAGTGAGAGGGACAGAAGGACAGAGAGCTCGAGCAAAAATGCAGACAAGCAAAAATAGCAAAAGAAGAACGAAGAAGGGAGGGGAAGACAGAAAGAGACAAAAATACTTTGATGGCGGTCGACACAGAATGTAGCCTATGATGATGATGATAATGATGATGCAGGAAATGGAAATACAGATACGCATAAAATGAAAGAGAGGACACAGTGATAGAAAAATAGAGAAAAACGAAATGGGACAAAGAGAGCGAAAAAAGAGAGCCAGCCGGACAGACAAGGCGGACAAGAAGACAGAATAGGCTGAAATCGATAGACCGAGAATTGGAATTATGGCTACTGCTGCTGCACGATGAGGAAGGAAGGCTGCTGCGGCTAGTCAGAGGAGGCAGACAGCAGGACAAAGATAAGCGACGACAAAGCGCCGGAACAACACGCATCGATCCGCTTCCAGTGCAATTTATTGTCGGCCTCCATCGTCGTCGTCATCGTCGTCTATCAGCATTCCAGGGCGCAGTTGGACTCTGTTGTATGGTCGCCCGACTGAACGACCCTCCTCTCCTCTACCGCTCACCAGGAGGAGGCGTTGGTGAGTCCATAGACTGCTGAATCGCCGTCTTCAAACCACGTATCATGCTCGTTAATTTTCAGTCGTTTTTTCCTCATACTCACCTATGAGGAGGACAGAGTCATTTTCGAGACTATTTTCCACGCGTCCTTTGACCTTTGCGATGTTTATCACGAGAGACGGAACTGTACTTCTTCTCTAATGGGTTGAGGAGGAGTGGTCCAGCTGCGAGCGAGGAAGTCGTGGTGGACTTCGAGTGTGGATCTGTTGAACCGGAAGGTCGTTGAACTTGGGAAGGCGGCCGGTTGCTAAGCAACTGCGCGGATGGCGGGAAATGAACTGGAGACGCTCTTGTTCCTCGTCCTGCTACTTCTCCAGGATGTTGACCTGCGCATGCGCAGTGCGCACGTACAAAAATTGAGATCGGAATTATTTATATGGCGCCGGAAAGCGACCGTGTCTCCTGTCAAATCGTCCTGCTGTGCTAACGTTTAGAATCCATTTATCATGCGCCTTTTGTTGACACCGGTGCCAGTCCCCGATCCTCCCCCTCCTCCTAACCTCCCCACCCCCCCCCCCCCAACACCGAGTCCACAGTTAACGTTCCGAAAGTGAGTCAAGAAACTGGTTTAGTTGCTTCCGAATGAACATAAACATTTGGAAAAAAACAGGAATAGAAATGTCAGCAGAGAAATGAGTAAATGTGGACGATGACCTGGTGAACATCATTCCGACAAAGTGCAGGAAGAGTATTATAGGCATATATATATATATTATATAATTATATTATATATATATTATATATAGTCTTTGTGGGGCGCGGTGGTCTAGTGGTGGCGTCGTTGCCTTGGAGCCGGAAGGTCCGAGGTTCGAATCCACCTCCCCGCGTAAGGACCTTGGGCAAGTCCTTCACTTACAATTGCTCAGCGCTTCGGCGTGAAACTCCGATGCAGTGTCCGCTCTGCATCGGGAGCGCCTCTGAGTAGAGATAGCTTGAAGGGGCGCTATAACAAGTGCACATACAAACAAACAAACAAACAAACATAGTCAATGCATTCGTTCATATATATCGTTCATATATATATATATATATATATATATATATATATATATATATATATATATATATATTAGAGGCAATGCATCTGCTTTCCATTTCATGTGTGGCACAGCCCACATTCGAGACACGACTTGATAAGTTTGTAAGCAATACACATTTATTTATTATTGATTCGCTCTTCTGCAGCACAAGAACAACCTAACTCCATCGCTAGCAATAGGGCCTATATATTTCCCAGGTTGTTACCAGGATATCTTAGTCGTTACCTTCATAGGCGTTGAAGGCTGGGAAAAGTAAACAGGTGGCTTAGGTTCTGGGAAAACACTTCACCGCGGTGAGATTTTAAGAAGTTTCTAAAGACAGGTCATTAAAATTAATGAAGTCTTTCAACTACTTTTCGGTTTTCAAAGCACTAATAGGCCTACCACGCATTTTATTCTACCATCTAGTAGGAAATAAGACAGCAGTGCAGGTCATATGGCCACAATAATTGTCGTATTATCCGGCGTATATCTCGACACAGTGTGACTGTAAACGCTGGAGGCAGATACTATACGTTGTGTATAGTTGCAGTGTTTTATGGCGGAATTTCTCTATCGGACATTGGCCGGCGGGCCGCCATCCCTGCGCGACGCTTAACTTGTTTACTCTCGAGAAAAACCGTCGAGATTAGGACGACTCCTGCGAAGATCACAGTTTGGTTTTCACCCGACGCGTCCCATCCTCCGCTTTTGTGTTATAGAAGCCACCTCACAACCCCCTCCCCCACCCTCACCCTCCCCGCTCCCAGCACAGCACAGCATGGACCGCTGCGTTTAAAAATGGATGGCTTGAAATTACCGAAGTGGATTTCACGGCACGAGAACAATCGCGTTGGGACACGAGATAATGTCACCCAACGACTGTTCGTCTACAGATCCTCAAAGGACAAAACTTGAGGAGGAGGAGGAGGAGGTCGTCCTTTATCGGACGGACGGATGGAAGGACGGGCGCCTATCTACCGACAGATCGCCGTCTGGACTATACACGCCTATAGACCGAAACTCACTTATTCGGCGTCCCTAAGGACACATTCATAATCGTTTTCATTCAATTGCTTCTAGCTCTAACTCGTTTTTCTTCAGTCATTCTAGACTGTAAAGTGCTCTCCATCCAGTTTTCCCTTTTCAAGTAGGCATGTTGTCCATGTTCACTGTTCAGTTCGCTGTATGCTCAACTGTCACGTCCGTAATTATTCGTGTCTCTTTTTATGTTTCGCGCAGTATAATCGGAAACTAGTGTAGCAGTTCAGAATGCAAGCAAATAACGATCCGTCTTTTACATGTAGGGTTTGTAGGCCCTATGCTACATAGATAATAGAATCTATATAATTTTGTCGTCGGCGAGATTCGTTTGACTTATAGTGTCGGTCCTGGATTTTTATAATTCTGTCGAACCAGCAGAGAAGATATATTATTCGAAAACCAAGGAGGAGCTATAGAAGAAACTCCGCCACTGGTCGGATTCTGCCACTGCCAGTCCCAAGCCTGGATAAAGAAGGAGGACGACACTAATCGTCTCTGATAATTATGGCAGTGTCGTTAAACATGTAACAAGGGGCTAGAAGAAAATGGTTAACACTCTGCCACGAAGTGCCTATGGACGCGGGATTAATGGAACTGCCCTCCCAAAGTTCCACTCAACCTTCCAATCGACAGATGGCGTTAGTAAAATGAACGTGATGGGCGCCCTGAATGGCTGTCGACAATTAATTTTGTTATCTGTAATAGCTTGTGATCATCAGTCATCCTATGAATTGCAATCATCCTGTGTTGTGTCAGTTTGAAATTAAACGAAGATTATTTTTATTACAAATTTTCTAAATGTATCAACAGACGCTAAAACATAATCGATTTCACATGGCTGGTCCAGATTCTAATCCGAAACTATCTTCTAAGAGGACAGCGCTTTCTCCACTCGGCCACGCAGCAAACGCAACAGTTTTATCGACGAACAAGCTGCGTTTTACGACTGCCTCCGCCACATCGACCGGCACTGGCTTCCACGTGGAGCTTCGTCTCCTGCAGTAGATGAAATTCTGCGACGAGGCTTTGATGTACTGTCGTGTGCACGCTCTGACGGCTTCTCATCTGATCAAGGCCTTAACTTACCTGATCTCGTCTGACCCTGCATTCTATCGCCTCTATTGCGTTTGCTGTGCTGGGCTACATGTAGTAATATGTAAGCTTAGTATAGCCTACCATATATGTCTATGTTATGCTGTGCCATGTTGTTGCATTTGCGTTGGATCGCCATGCCTCATTTTATGCTCTGTCTTGTCTTATTATCTTATAGGCTACCGTACCTTCTTTGTCTTAGAGTACCTTGCCTCACCTTATATACCTATTCCACCTAATCTATCTTACCATGTGTTGCCGTGCGCGGTTAAATAATAGATCTCATCTTAAATGGCTCTAACTCAGATTACCATATTATATACCTGTCCTACTTTTTATGGCTTTACCTCATCTACCATTCCTTCGTTCTAATTTATAGAATCTCACTATGCTTTATCTTGAATAACCTAAGCTACAACAACAATAACTCCCTGATGATATCGAAACCACTCTCTTGCTGATGATACCATACTCCTTTTGATGATACCATACCTTACTTATCATATCAATTCATCTAATCTCATCTGATCTAATCAGATATCTGAACGGTTGACTTTAGCGAACTTCAGATAAAACAGTTAATCAGTAAATTACAACTGCGTTACTTTGGCAAAGATTGTTCGATCGTCTTTTTCCGAGGATTGGAGAAAAAAACTGAGAGCGAAAGAAGCCACAGAAAATGAGACGCGTTATAAATCATCTCAGCTGTCAACCGCATTAGCAAAACGACGCCAGACGTTTCAGCACCGAGGTGTCACAGTCTTCACACCCTATACGTCTGAAAATGAACCTGTGAGACGTTAACGAAGTGTTCACTCACGTTGGCAGAAGCCTTTATACTGCATAGGAGTTACAGATGAAGACGAGGAAGTGTCAGCGACTTAATAACCTCAGTTCATATGGGCGGATGACCAACGGCCAGCC